>JAOWBL010000023.1:6410873-6429654 GCA_028564865.1 Zenarchopterus dispar
AGAGAGAAAGCTCATGAGGGGATTCAAGAAAAGCAGTTACTGAACAGGTCAATGGCTGGATAAATTTTGGCTCTTTCATGCTTATTTGACATACTAGCTTAACCCAAATTCTACAAAACTATTCAGATATTTCATTCATGAACTTGCTCAATCCAAACGAAGCGAATTGAATAAAATGGCTTTAGGTTTATACCTGAACTGGATGTTCCTGTCCAACAAATGGCAAATGTATACATGTTTTTCTGCAAACAACAATTCTCCTCATCTACACAAGCATGTTGTCAACAGTGCATTAGTGGACGTAGAGACCAGCAAACAGCTGCAGCTTTTACTAACAACACTGTTCCCATTGAATCCCTGAGGAGGTGCTTCTCAGCTTTCAAAAACAATGTGCACAAATCAAAATGGCTTGGATTATGCAGCTATATGGGATGTTGTTAGAAGGATAGTGATATGCGTAAAAGGAGAATTTACACCAAAAGGTAAAGTATCTGGCATAAAAACATCTCACCTTTTTTTGGAATATAACATTTCAAGAATTAAAAACCAAAATTGGTAATCAATATGTCATCACACTGAAGATCCTGGGATTATATACACCGAAAGACGGACATACGAAGATCTTCAACAAAGCTTACGGGGGAAAACCTGTTTCTCTTGAGTTAAGTCAGTCAGCTAGCTCATTGAATTCGCTCAACACAGCATCTACAGTTTCACCAGAACTGTTTAGTTATTGTTCTGATCTGGACCATCTATTGTATATGGACTCTCGCTCACTCTCACACCCTGAAACTAAAGTAGTCATGCTCTTGTCCTCGCAGCTGGAGCCACTCATCCTCTGAGATCATCTGGGGAAGCATTAGAGGATGGGGGAGGACTGAATAAGTAGGGGCCTTTTGATGTTCTTTAATCCCTATGCATCAAAGCATAAACATGCCCTTATATTAGGAACCAAGAGAAGTTGAACCTTCCGCTTCAAATTCCTAGATGGCAGCGAATTTGGTTCCAGAAAGAAGACATTCATGGCTTTGAATAATGCAAAAACTTCAAACTTATACAGTTCTCCTTCAAGTGGTTACCGCCTATGAAATTGCCTAGTCTTAAAGTGCAGAACTACCACTTATGTGTTTATTCCTCTCAGAAGTACTAAAAATCCGTTGGTCCCCACACAAGCATCACAAATTACCATTTTGATGGGTTTATGTCGGAGGTCTGCATCAGTCACTGCCGCTTCCTGGTCTCTGGCGACTATGCCTTTCTGAGTGAGGAGTTGCAACAGAGCGACATTGTCTTTGGGCTGCGGCTCAGCTTCAGTACCCCCCAGTAAAAGGCTGTAGGTGCGACAGTAGAGCTCTGAGGACTGGAGGAGGCGTGTGACTGGAGGTTTAAGGTGTTCCTGTTCATACTGGTCACAGTAGAAGGGGTCACGCAGCTCTGCAGGGACATTTTCTGCAAGAAGCAAAATACATACAAGGTTAGTATCTAGTTAGCTTTTCAAAGCAGTGACACCCCCTTTTTTTTTTTTAAAAAAAAATACAGTTATTATTAGAAATATACATTTGTAATAAGAGAGGCAAGGAGAAATTAAGAAAATCCTTTATCCATTGCTTAAATTTTTAAAGAAAAAAAAACTCAGCAAATGAGAATCACTACAGAGATTTTTTTTAAATATGTTCTGTGCAATAACAGAGTTAATTTTTTTAAATCACCAGTTTGAGAAAAAAAAAACTACATAAATAAATATCTCAAGAACTTCTCAGCATGGTCCTGTGCAACCATACTTTGAGTTTGTGACTCAGCAAGTGGCACAGGACACATTTCATGGACAGCTGCAAATAAAACACTCCCCTCAAATACTCTGTAAATAAACCAAAATACCATCTGTAAAATGCTCAGGTTGGACAGAGGACGACTTCTGGAAGGAACTTTTCTTTTTCTTTTAGGAGATATAACCTGAATGCTTAACCATGACTACCACAATTCTGACTTGAAAACTGGAAAATCGTAGACAAACCTCAAAACAGCCGTGCATGCAAAAGATGAATGTCACATAGGTGGAACGCTTTTTTTTTTTTGAAGAAAAAAAATACTCTAAAGGGAAAAGAAAGACTTAGCTGTCAATGAGGAGCACGTGCACTTTGCCCAAACTTCTACTTATGTTTTTCTCCATATTATTTGGAAGCTGTAAGAAGAAAGCAATCCTGCAGAAGTCACTAAAGAAATGTGTCATTTTAGATTTTTACTTGATTGACCATTCATGACCAGTGGTATCTCAACTTTTACATGCCACTGTAGTGAAAAGTAGTTTATTTTACATATGATATGGGATATGACAATATAATAATAAATCATCCTTACAAACTCTCTAGAGCATATGTGGCTTGAAAACTTATGGTTTGTACTGTTACCATACAGCCATGGTGGATGTTGCTGTAACATATCAATTTTAAACATTTACATACCACTAATTCGTCCACAGAGTGTTACAAGAAAAATGTGTAACATTACAATCTGCCTCATTTTTCAGTAGGTGATTAAAGAAAATATTCTGCAGTAGCTGGCCTGGAAACCTGGTTTCTGCCAGTTGAAGTCCAGATTATGACACGTGCCGTACACCAAGCAGTTATAATCATACTGGTGCATGGAGCAGAGCCATCAAGGTCAGTGGAGCAAGGCACATCCCAGAAGTTGTCATCTGCAGATCCCAAGTTTGCTGTAACTGATAAAGCTTACCATTTCTCGTCTTCAGTGAGCTCAGCTGTGTCAGTTGCAACTTGAGTCTTTGCTAGTTTTAAAACTTGATAAGATTGATAATGTAAATCTCTGTACTAGAATGCAGCGATATGAAATGAATGTGGCTTTAAAATTTCTTTTTAGCAATGTATCCTTGCCTTTAATAAGGTACAAGGGAGGTGCCACTATAAGTGGTGAAAAAAAAAAGATCATTTAAAAAAAAAAATTTCAGACTGATCTCTGTAAATAGGACTAACACTGCAAACATTATTCTACAAAAGCACACTCGACACACCCACTTTGAAACTGGTTATTCAACATCAAGACCAAAACCATCAGGATCTCTGGATGCAGTCCTCCCACTTAAATTTAGTTACTTGGATAGTTCATTTTTCCCCTTAAGGTAAATAATTACTAAAGCACTAGTAGTATGCTTGAAAAAGAAATTAACTTTAGAATAAAGTTGTGTTAATTACAGGCTAAGACAGCCCTTTAGAGAAAAGAGAGAGGATGCTACAGGGGAGCCGTCACAACACCGCTGCACAATTTTGCAGTCATGTAATGGATCCACTGACATCAGCCACCAAAACAAACAGCCCGAGTTGGATAAATGCTTCGCTCTCTTCTTCTTCTCACTCAATTATAACTACACTTGTCGGCCAATATTGTCAGTTACACTACATGGCTCCGTTTGGTGTATTTTTCTTCTACATACCAAAACTAAAAACGCTCACAACCGAGTGTCAAATACTGAGAGATATGCATGTATCTATTGTATATGTAAAAGAAAAGAAAAAAAGAGGGAAAGTTTAAAAAAAAACTCCAACAGAAGGCAAAGCAGGATGCAAATGTCACAAACTCAGTGAGATGAATAAGAGAGATACAAGTACGATTTCCCTATGAAAGTTTTGCTATGAATAATGACTGTGTGTTGCATATTAGAAATAAACTAGGTACAAATTTAAGGTAGAAATAAGATACAGGAGCATCCAAATATGGAAATTTACCAACATGAGGTGCACAGCTAATAATAATAATAATAATAATAATAAAAAGAAGAGGAAGAAGAATATAAGACAAGAATGACCGACTGTTTTGAAGCTCAAACAGAAAGACGTGGTGCCACCACCATTATGTTGACATCAACACACCTTCAGAGAGTTATTTAAATAAAAAACACGTGCTTGCAGGAACTGGAGCAACCACCTCTCTGTCACTTTCACAGGTCATGGAGTCGGAGCTTATCTACTGGTTTGAGTAAGCAGACAAAAGTCAAATGTGTGCGAAGTTTATCGACTCAGTCAGTTCCACATTAGCATGGTGGTTGAGCTAGGAGATCGCAGCTGAAGCTGGGATGTCAGCAGTTTGTCCTCTACAGATTAAAATATGACCAGACGTTTTAAATCCCTAAACCTTCAGCAGAGTCTGTGCTGTAACTTTTTCTGACTATTCTGCACAAGCAAATTGGTGGAAAATTCAGTGAGTTGATTTACAAAGTACCTACAAATCTACAATTATCCCTGCATTTTTAACAGTTCACTGTAAGTGATAAAGCTCACCAGTTCTTGTCTTCAGTGAGACCGGCTCTGTTAGTTGCTATTTATACTGAAGGGCACTGTTTGATAACAGGAGCCATGTGTTCCACTTCATCGACTGATTGAACAGTCATGCTGGTCATGTCACAGGCATTAGTGCACATGTCTCAAAGTTATTATCACACAGAGAAACGCAAGTTTACACAAAGAAAGTTTAGCAGAAATCAAGCAAGTCTTAAACCAAGCACAGTCCTTTGGTAGTGAAGAGTTTGAGAAATCCCTGACAACTATCCATTCTCATCATCATGTAGATGAAACAATCATCATCGGGTTGCAAGAAGGTTGCGTGAGAGACAATATACAATTTTCAGGAATACATTAAATTTACAAAAGACCAGATATGCAGAATTGAAAAGATAAGCATCCAAGCAGGAAGCTCTGCTGGCATGATTACCTTCCTCGTGTCATGTTCAAGCATCAGTAGATACTGCACATGCCAGTCAAAAACAACATTATCCCAGTTCCACAGAAGATTTGAAAAAAACAAAAACAAAAACAAACAAAACATTACAAATTCATGATTAGATGCATTTTTATATGGAACACGGAAAACATGTGGCTGAAAGGATCAAACACATGTGATCATCTTCTCTTCTTTTGAGAACAAAGCAGGTACTGTTTCACTGCCCCCAAACCTAGCTGTGATGAGAGGTGTGCTGGTGACGTCCCCCTCTCCATGTGACTAATAGCTCTTACTCCTAAAAACACTAACAATAGTCTTAGACAATACCCAGATGGATAGTCATTGTTGATTTGTATTCATTTCCTCTTTTACAATATTTTTTTGGGATACAGTGAATGATGATGAAGTTCACTGTAAATTAGGAATTGATTGTTTGGCTGATGATCAGAATCAGTTGATTTAAAGCTCGATCAGTTTGGACTGGTGACCATATTAGATGAAGCCCTGAGGAGCCCCCGCCCCCCCAATCAGTTAATACTTTAAGGCCCAGCAACCACGCAGTAACACAGACTCACTAGCAAGCATCTCCTCAATATGGACGTTTTGCACTATAAACACAGAATACCCAATTTCAACCATTATTTAAAACATCATACATCACTTTTCACAGATATTAAAAATGAAAAAAACAAAAAAAAAAACAATATAAAGAAAATATTGGAATCTCTGGCACTATCACCCATTTTGCGAAGGACAGAGATTTTCAAAAATTACCTGAATCTAAAATAAACAACAAGTGGGAGATTCTTCACCTCACTAATGTTACAATAGATTTATCTAATGTCATACAAACACTCTGGTAAAAGCTGGTCCTGATGCAGTAATCAATTTTACAACAGACATGTCCGCTTGATGTCCATTTTAAGTCTGACTACTCAGTTTTTATTCGCTGATGCACATTTTCCTTTGCAAAGTCACAAATTCAAGGTTTAGTCAACTAAGGAATACATAAATTATTTGTTGCATTTTCAATGTTCAATCAAAAAAAAAAAGCCTGTCAGTTACTGATGCTGAGATGGTGTGCATAGTGCTCTACACTGATGAAATGGAAAATCTGAAATTATGTGTTCAGAAGGAAAAAGCAAACTGTAAATGCTTCAAATGTAAATCACAAGTTCACTTACTATAAAACATGCCATCCCAGACAGCTCTATGCATCTGTAACATTAATAACAAGCATGGCCCTGCTGTATCACAGCAACCTTAAATTGCATTAAGGGACCAGTGCACAAAGAACATCATCATACAGACAGACAGACTGTGATTACATTATGAGAGCTGAGGCTCCCATAATTGTGCGTGGGACAAATTGGAGGGCAGGATGATTATCAATTTGACAGAAATGCCCTCAAGTTAGAAACAAACTCTATATTAGATCTTTTTCATATTGTTCCAAACCTCCTCGGTGCTTTGATGTGTAGTTTGGTTTGGGAACTAACGTTCCTTATGTCAATTTAAATTGAAACACCGTATGCAACCGTTTCAGCAGATGGGTTTTATATCGTATAAGAGTAGGAATTCCAACTTTGAGTAAACACCAACAGCAAGCCAACATCCTCCTCAGGTCCTTGTCCCTTGTTGACACTCCATAGTTACAAATGACTGGAAAAGGCTGAGTAATTGTACCGACAGGATTTCAGTGTGATCTCGCAGCAACTCTGTAGCCAAGCATGAAGATAAAAGTAGCACAGTCGTACAGGTACAATGTGGGTCAGTTTAAACAGCACTTCAGCTACTCTGCCACTGTTTTAGAGTGAATTCATCACAGAAGCAAATCAGATCCTTAAAGTGTGAATTCAGAGGAAAAACTGGAAGAGTAAAATACAATCAACCCCTAGACTTTGACAGTTTATAATATCAAGCCTCTCCCCAGTCTGAACAGGTAAATCCTGAGTTTCATTCCTAACTAATGTCACACCTGTCAAGTCATTTGTCACAGCAACTTCAAAGACAGATTAGAAGTTAAATCCTAACTTACTCACTTTTCCTTAGCCTTGTACTTCATATGTTTTAAAAGAAAAGGACAGGGCATTAAAAGATCATAACTCAGGGCACAATCCTATTCCATTTAAAGGGTATGTTTGTTTGTTTTTTCCTTGCCTACAGGACACAGGATAATGATGACTGGAGCTCATTTCTTTAGACTTTAGAGAATATTACAAGGTTTAACTATTAAATTCCAAGCTGCTTTTCTAAGACATGGGAATAAATAATTATTGCTGGTGTTGTAGTGAAGATGAGAATAACTGTCTTATGGAGGGGGTCGACATTTTGGGTAATTGCTCTCCTTGCCTTCTAGCCTTGTAACATTATTTCATACCAGCATAGATAATTCAATTCAAGCCCATAAGAAGATTATAGAGACTAGACATGTATTCATTTTAGGATAGCCTATATTAAACTTTAGAGTTTTTTTCTAAATTTACTTTTTTCCATGTCATCAGGACCGTACCAGTTTTTTTTTCAAAAGACCTTCAAGATTACAGTCTGCCAAGAATTGATTTGTGTTTTTGTGTTTAAAAATTTAAAATCATTTTTTTAAAAAGCCACTCATGACCCTCATTAAGTCGACTGATCTTTAAAAGCTGAGGACTAGATGACCCAGTCTGGCTCCTGCTGGGCTATCTTTTGTCCTGGTGAGTTTCTGGGAGGGGACTTGACGATGTCATCTTGTATTTGCATGAAACTATCAGCAAGGCCGTTGAGTTGATTAAAACAAAAACTGAGAACAGCATTCGTGTCACAGTCTTCTGACTTGGCGTTGTGCGACTTTGACCATAGGGCGTGGCTGAAGTGCTACACCCAGCAAACACAGGTTGCAGCAGCGTTGAGTCTTGAACAGAGGGGCTGGCTGGGATTGTGCAAGTCATGTTGTTAAAGTAAAACAGAGTTGATCTCCCAGCCTTAACAAGGCGTACTGACTCACGTTTGTGTTTCTGAAGTGGTATCCTGTGCCTTAATCTTGCTTTGGATCAATAAAGTCCATCTATTTATTTTAGAAATGTACATATTAAGATAATGACCTATCACTGTGGACTAATGAGTGTTCTCTGGTAAAATAAAGACAAACTGAAATACAAAAAAAGGATATATTGTGATACATTTCTCATACAAAACTGTTGTGATGTCTTCATAGTTACCATTTGAAGCTTAAGGTTGAAGCAAACCCAAGCTAAAGTAAAGTCGTATGACACTAATGGTTTGTGCACAAAAATACTTTTGTTTGGTATGCTTTGCATCACAGAGGGTGGGTGATTTGGCACTCTTAAATTTTGCTGACTAAGGATGCTGGAAGAAAAAAAAACAACTTACAAAGGCTTAGATGTGTGCAAATGTCTGGATCCAAACTGTATGTGATAGAAATATGTAAATTGGAAACGGGTGCTCATTTTTGGCTGTTAGACGGATGTCATCATGGGAGAAGAGAAAGCATCCCTACAGACATGAACGTCCCATGTGTCTGTGTAGCCTGAAAACATACCAAATGACAGTAATCTGTCATTTTAGACCTCTGGGGCTGGTAGGACCAATGAGGGGGGGAAAAAACAAAAGAAAAAAAAATTGGTTAGCATGATGAGAGGCCTACTAGAGGAGGCCCATTTCACTAACAAACACCCCTAGAGTGAGAACAAATGACATGTGTCACAGTCACAAAAACGCGTACAGTGCGGCCGTCCTCTTTTCTCATGCGGCTCTTTGTGCTTAAAATCGCTGAACCATACAAACGCCGCACTTTTCCTACAAGCATGTGGTTTTCGCCAACATAAACACAAACACATTGCTGGAAAACAAAAACAAAAAAAAAATCGTTGCAAGAGTCTATCCGATGATAACTCAACTAGGCCTGGACTTAAAAAAAAAAAAAAACCTACCTGCACTGCCGTAGGATTTCGCCAACAGCCATCCGACACTTGCGCATATTTTTGATTTAGTGCAGTCATACAAATCCAATGGCTTTATGTCTGGAACCACAAAAGTCTTCCTCATAGTAGGGGAGTCCACCATAGCGAGTCTATAAAAATATGTTGGAAAAAGACACGAAAATATATATATATATGTAAAAAAAATGTTCAAGCAACCATTATTTTTGTAGACTATTCCACACGACCGACGGGGGCTGGGAATACGGATGTGGTATCGGGTTTTCCTAGGGAAATATCCGCCCCGGTCCTGCTTCCAAGCCAGCAATTGTTTTCTTCGGAGTGGATTTTTTTGGAGACGAAATATCCGCTTAAATTACTTCTTACAAATAAATGAAGCCCCGACTCACAGGGCTTTTACACAAAACCAAAGTATTCCCCTTGTTTTTGCCCTTCTTGGCCCGCATTGCCGTGTTGTCAGTCCACTGTACGCAGCTCCGCTTTAGTCCCGCAGATGACTGACGACCAGGTGATCCACACTGGCCTCGCGCTCGATCCAGCCAGCGTCCAATAGGAACCGAGCATGAACGACTGGGGGGCGGGACCTGCCTCTGAACGCAGACAGCAGGTAGAGGTGTGGTGTGACTTCTGCTACAGGTGCACCTGGTATTACAGGTGAGCACCTGAGGGAATAGTTGGAAGTGAACGAGAAATACTACCTTCCCACCTTTTTCGTTTGTTTGTTTAAACGTCACAGTACAACTGCATTCTTTGCAAATATGACCTTTATATACAAACTGGTTTTAGTGCAAACTGTGCAGAGTACAATGAAACAAATGTAATCAAAGTGACATAAAAAACACAGTCTTAATCAGCTTAAACTGATGTATAGCAAGGAGGAAATCACAGGTATGTTTAATAGTACTGTGAGTACTGGCACCTTTTTTTTCTATTTTTACTTGTTTTTGAGGTTACCATTAACACTGAACAACAAACTCAAGAGTGTGACATCACATGATGCTAAAATTTGCCAGAACTCTTCAAGCTCACCACAGCAGTTACTTTGTAAGAGGATTACCTCTCAGCCATTTTAATCTAATTATGAAAGAAACAACTATTCCTAGTGAGTTCCCCCTCCACCCCCATCTTCAATTTCAAACTTTTGATAAGTTGTTCCCAGACTATGCATAAACTATAATTTCCTGAGACCTGAATGCTCAGCTCTTCTAAGGTTGCTGAACTCATCTTTCGTTTTTCCTGAACAGAAGGATTTGATGGAAAATAAAATGTCAGACATTTAAAGGTAGCAGCTCATTATGACCTAATCTGCTGGTGTCCAACTTACAAGCAAGATGACAAGATGTACAGTGTAGTAAAACAAACCCCCCCCCCCCAAACTTTAACATGTAGATTTTTCAAGATCATACGATATAAAAAAAATAGTTAGATCTTTTTCCAATCAGTATTTAAATCTTGTATAAAATGGTTATTCAACTACTAGAAACTTTCTGAAGAAAACTTGTTTGAGTACAACGGCAATTTGAATGTATTATTTGGAAAGTGACTTTTATTGTCACAGGTCATGCAGCATTATCTTAAAAGAAACTCTAGGCTTTTAAAAACAATCACACACTTATGATACTTAAGCAAACAAAGGTGAGACTTTAATGTTCAGCTCCTCTTTCACATGACTGATCCACCCTGAAGAAAATAGGCTCCGCCCATTTTCCAAGGCAGCACTGCTTCCTGTCAGAGAAAAGTCTTTTCTTAGGGGCACAAAAACATCTATACATTTAACAATTTTATTTTAAAAAATTGTTCCAACATAAAGATATAAAGTTGCTCCAAGAAGACTGAAAATACCAGCCAAAATGATCATGTAACTCATGATCTGTATTTCATACATACTTGAGAAAGACTGACACTATGTGGCCAAAACAAGTATACATTTGTTTTACTGAACTACCACAAATGCTTTGAAGCTTTTTTCATTGTAATATTCTATCTAATAAGGATACAACTGAGCATTTATTCAAAATGTATAAAAGAAATGGGAACTCTGCATCTTTGCAAAATTCTGTGTTATCTTTTAGTCATCTTTAAGCCCTCCAAAGACAGCTGTTGGGACGCTCTTCTGCTCAAGCTGCACCTCTGTGAAAGTTAAGAATACATGAAAATTAGTGAATCATCATTATGAGAAAAAACAAGCCTGTTTGAGGCTTTATGATCTGATGCAACATGTGCCCCACCCCCCTCACTCACCTTCTGGTCCTTGGTCGTCATCATCTTCATCCTCATCCTCATCATCAATATTGATCTCATCAGGATTGGCTTGTTTTGCCAGCTCAGCCAACTCACTACGAGAAGTGTCGCTCCTGCAATAAGCAGATAAGAAAAATGGCGTCTTTAAGACTCAGAGTAATCTTATCAAAGACATGACTTACTTTTCTTTAAGTAAATAAAGAAAAGTAAAAAAGGATGAATAACAAACCTGACAAAGAGAATCTTCTCTTTGGGTTTGGGTTTGTCCTGCTCGGCTTCTGCTGCAAGCTGCTGTGCTTTCTGCTCCAACATTTTCATATCATCGATTCCCATCTGGCCTGGAGCAAGATCTGACACTGAAGGATATTAAGAATAATGGGACAGATGCAGACTTTTGTTTTAAAAAAAAATTTTAATTATTTTTTCCTTTAGTTTAGGCCAGATTCTCTCACCAGTGCCTGTGGAGCTTGTTGTGGCTTTCAGCATCTGAGAAGACATAAAGTTGACCTGGGTGTTGTACGTAGCCTGGACGCTGCGTTTGATCCTCAACATCTCTCTTATAGTGTCCTCATTTCCATGACGGATCTCAAATTCTTTCCAGGTCTGCCAGAAATTAGCTGTCACCTAGAAGATCAAGTTCAGAGGCAGATCAAAGAGGCGTTATGAAATACAGATGTTGACATTTTGTCAAGGTAAAGGGAGAAAGTTGGCTCAGTTGGCTTCTCTCACCCTCGGGTCGCAGATCTGGGAGCAATAGGAGTAAATTGCTCTTGCTCGATCAATCTCACCCAGTTTACTCTCCATGTCAGCAAATCGCAGACACATTTCTCTTGCATGCTCATCAGGAAGGACCTGGATGAATGTAAACGATAACCTTCAGATATCAGGATATTCAGCATTGAATCAAAAAGGACATCAGTCACATGAGACAGAAGTTATTCGTCCTTCTGACTCAGTCTATATGTGTGTACTTTGAACATATTATTTTAAACAGTCCTAAAAAGGCTTAATTTTTTTTTTTTTTTTACATTTTTACTGAGACTTACTAAAGGAGATATTCAATGATTTTTTTTAAAAAGGGATAATAATAATGATATTTTACCTCAATAGCCTTCTGATAAATTGCTCTGGTATATGTCACTCCATAAATTTCAGCCGCTCTCTTGATGTAGATGTTGAACATATGATGTCTCTCCTCAGTCTCTACAGCCTGCGTTGCTCTTTCGTAGACAGCCATGGCATGACGTGCCAATCCATACTCCTCTTCCAGTTTGGCATATAACAGATATATAGCTGAAAAGAAAAATGCAATTCTTTGGAACATGTTCAAAATAGGGAAAGAAAAAAAAAGGGACTCCATAAAAGTTGTTGGTGTAAATGCATTATATCTACTTACTCTTGGCAAACTTTGCAGGGCAGCCATCTAAAGCTTGTTCAAATAAATCTCTGGCTCTTTCCAGCTTCTTGCCCCCATAACGATCTATGAACTTGGTGAGGTAAGTGTTCCAGATATCATAAACATTTGGCCACCTGAAGAGAGCAATGCCTCGCTCATATGCCTGAAAAGTATTAACAGAGACATGAAAACAAACCACTGAATCTGAAATTGTATAAAAATATTTTATAATAAGAGTTTATTTCTTTAGCTCCATGTTATTACTTTAAAGCTTTCCTCAAAGTAGTTGTGCTCTTCAAGAAACATGGCATAATTGATAATGATCTGTGGGGTGGCGATGCGAAGATCAATAATTCTGTCGTACACGGCTTTCGTAGACTGAGGAGAAAAACAAATAAAATGAAGAATTATAGAAATAAAGTGCAGATCTGAATGTGAACTTGCTTGTTGAGTGAGTCATATATGCTGCACACTTGACTTCACATACTGAGCTGAAACAAAAATTAATGACCATTACATACCTGGAAGGTGCCAAGACTTTCCTCCAAGTCTGCCAACATCGACCAGACCTTCAAAGACTTGTAAACTCTGTTTTGTACTGGCTCAGAGGCATCAAAGTACTCCGCTTTCCTGGATGGGATGGCTGTAGCTTTCTATAAGAAATACATACACATTTAGCAATGTATCCACAATGGACTAGTTACTGTACATGACACAGAAATATATTAAGATCTTCATATATTTTGAAAAGATGAAATCACTCATATGCACCTTGCTGAAAGCGTTCATAATTTACATGAAGTGATTTATAAAAGTTGTGTCTCACTTCAAATTATTTCTAAACAGTTTGCAAAACCTCTTCACAAATGCAAACTCTTCATTCAGTGATGTGTTAGAATACACATTTTATGCTATGCAGCTGATTTTGTTTAAGCATAACTTTTTTTAAAAAAAGAAAAAAGGCAACATCTATGGCTTGTCTACATCTCTCAAACAATGTAACTAAAGGGAAATAACACCATGTGTGCTTTAAAAGACATTAGGATGTTTACAAAGTGTTGTTGCAGTTTCTCAACACTAGATGTTACTAATGGTCTAAGTGAAAAAGCACAGGGACATGTTTCTCTTCAGTGAGTTATATTATCTCCTGGCTCTTCTAGCCCTCCTGCATGTAACCTGGAAGTCAATTTCAGCACATGTGAAATAATCTCAAAAATGTCAAAACTGATCTACAAAGATGAGCAACAAGACTTGTAAGAGATTATATAAACGGATGCCTTATCGCAAATGGCTGACACTTTGAGACACATTAGCTTAACAGATCATACCCCCCCTTTTTTAACAGAATTAAAATGCTAATGTATTATTAGTCACAAATGTTTCTAATCTAGAAGAAATCTCACAGCGATTATAAATGAAGATCTGTAACAAAACAATAAACATATGATGTCATTGTTCCTCTCATCCTACTGAAATGAAAATGCTTTACAAATACTACTTAGGAACAAAGATTTCACTCTTTTTTTTTAAATACTTTTTTGCTCCTGTTTACTTGTGTATCTTTCATTCATCTTAATTTACCACACAGACCACAAAAAGGCAAGAAAAATAGTCAAGAAAGGAAGGTCATACAAACTTTAAAATCAACACAGGGAGCTTTACTGACTCCACAAATAACGTGTGATGAGTGTTACCCTCAGTATGCGCAGCGCCTGTTCATAGTTCTCATGGCGAAGCTCCATCTCTCCATATTCACACCACACTGCAGCAAGGTCATCTACCTGCTTGTAGTTCACCTTGGTAGCCTTCTCAAAGATTGTCCTGGCCTACAGTCAACAAATACAGGACGGTAAAGATTAGAAAAACAAATGTGATATTAAGTTCAAAGGGCCTGTATAATCCCTGAGAAACTCAATGACTTACATCATCCAGCTGCTCATTTTCCTCATAGAATTTAGCAAAGGACACCCAGAGAGAGTGAGGCTTTCCTGTGGCCTTCATTGGATCCACGGTCTGTACTGCCTCAGTATATGTGTTGATGATCTGCAATGAATAGATCGCTAATGAATCCATGAACAATGTCATAACACTGGATAGATTTTGTTAAAACAGCACTAAGTCCCCTATAAAACAAACAAATGGAAAAAAAAGTGGTTTTGGTAATCTCATATAGAGCTGGTCTCTAAATAATGGTTATATGTTGCTCTACAGTTTCTGTATTCCACATGGCCATGTTCACATTGTTTTTATTGACCCATGGCCACTATAACAAAGACATTTTAAAAAAGGCCTAAAAATAATCAACAAATTGACCCATGACCAATAGTTTGCTCATTTCAGGGAAGCAAAGATCTTAAATGTCCTGTTCACGTTTGTGTATAGGCTTTCATACACCAAACTAAAAATCAACACTCAGGAACATGCAGAGCCTCTTTAAGCATGTGTCAATTCTGGAATAAGTTTTTTGCAGGATTAATTAATATCCTAGCTGACAACGTCTGGTACCATCACATTTTCTTTTCTTTTTTTTTTTTGGTTAAAGCAGGGAGTCTTTCATTTTTGGCATCACTTTGGTGTATAATTGGCTTAATACTCACCTGCCGTGGGTTCCCCTCATACAGTTTTACCCGCTTGTGCCACTCATGGACATTGTGGGGATTCTGCCTCAGGAGTACACTGTTCAGCAGAAGGGGGCGACGGGCTATTAGCTGCTCAAAGCGTGCCAGTCTAAGCTCCAGGTCTATGTCGTCTATGAGCACAGAGTTGCAAAGTGTGAGGATGCATAACAAGACAGGTGAAAGCAAGGACTGCTAAAAATGTTAATGAATCCAACCATACCTTCTTCATCCTGTCCCATCTCAGCAGTGGTCTCCATCTTAGCAGCAATCATGCTCTCCTCAAACTGAGCATAACTATCGAACACTTGTGTGAAATCCCTGACTGTTACCACTGTTAGGATGGCCTCCTCATACACATCACGTGCCTGAAAAAAATTAATTAATAGATAAAACAGATTAAAAAAAAAAAGCTCAAAAATAATCAACCAAATACATTCATGTTCGAGCAACTGAAGCAAACTTAATATAAAAGAAGGCAGAAAAGTATTGTTGATCAATGTTGTTCAATGAGTAAAGTGATTTATTACACAAGTTTAAGCTCACTTTCTCAAAGTGTCCACTCCTGATGTAATAATCAGCCAAAGAACACCAAAGTTTTCCAAGTTGGTCGGTAAAGCGCGTTAAGCCTCCTCGTATGATAGCTCCAACGTTTAGAGAAGTCACCTTATCAGGGTTCTGTGAGATCAGGTCACACAGCTCATGCCACAGCTGAACAAAAAAAAATATTAAGACAAAAACATTCATAAAATTCATATTCAGCTTAAGAGGCAGAAATGGTAGCAAGTTCTTGATATAAAATTAAAAACTGACTTGGTAGTTAGACTTCCCCTCTTTGGACACAAAGCTTTCATCATTAACAATAGCTGCTAGTCGCACAGCTGCTTCATCCAGGCGGCCAACAGACCGCAAGTAGTCGATGTATTCCTCTGCATTCTCTGGAGAAAGCTATGAGGTGTAAAGAGAAGACATTATATTTCTTATTTACCACCCACAAATAATATTTTTGTGCTAAACTTAATTTGCCATGACACCACTCTTTTTGGTGTTTGTTGTTTCAAAAACTTTGGAATCATCTGCCTTTAAATGCTTGCCGACAACACATCACACATGTCGAATATGCATAAAAAGGGAAAATAATTGCTTGTGGTTTTTACAGCGCCCTAACCTCCACAGATGACAGATGTTTTTCATATTCATATTGACCTTGAAACACTTATCCAATTACTTGTGTCTGAACATCAAATAACAATTTTCACAAGAAAAACAAAATCCTTATGGTAAACTTTAAGTTACCAGAGTATAATCTACTTTTTATGACAAAGTTATGAAATGTATATTCCCTCTAAATTTTTCTCAAAAAGCATTAGAGCACTACATCATAGGTGAATCCTTCTGGATACCGGCAACAAAAAAAGTTAAAGTCAAAAGACTTTGACTTGGCCAAGAATCCTCAAACCTTTAGTTTATTTATTTTAAAACAAATAGTGCATTTAGACTTAACATGCCACAAAAGTGGCACAGACCAGATGTGACCAGTGGGCATGTGAGCAGTAAAATAAATAAATAAATGAATGGATGGATTTGAATACTGAGATCAGTTTTAGGCCTCATTCACATGCATAAATTAGTCAGCTATGAATCAAATTAGTTGTGTCTGCCATTTACCTCCCTGTAAAATAAGATGATATTACAATCTATTTAGTTAATACCCCTAATGGGGGTCTTCACTTTAAAAGATGGCTCATCCTTTGGTGATAATGTCTACTGCTGTGTCTTTCAGAACTTCAAAAATAACAAGATGAATTCTGAGCTGAACCAAATGACAACATAGCAGTATAAACATGCATTTACAGAGAACACTGAGAAGGCATGTCAATGCATTTAGGGAAATAAATCTGTGCACTACATGTTGTTTTACCCATGTTCATTAAAAAATAAGCCCCCCCGCCTAACTTTTTCTTGGTCAGTAGCAAAGGTCACCTACCTTACATGTTTCACTACCTGGTAACCAGTGTAAATGTAGGTACTGGATCACTTTTAATTTATATTGTGAGCAACTCATAAAAAATAGAATAATAGTGATAGGTTTTTGAGCAAAAAAATAGGAATTTGCTATTAAACCATGCAATGTAAATGCAGGTAAAGTAAAAATTGAGCATCCCAAGACATTATGAATGAAAAGGTATCGTACAGAACTAGGATGTAAACTACATTCTCACCTTAAGGTACCTGCGATACACCCGTATTGCTGTCTCAGGGAGGGGTAGGTTACGCACAAATCGGAGATACAAAGGCCAGATCCGTGGGTGCTGAGTTACAGGTAGGGCTCGGAGTGCACGATCAAATGTCCGTCGACTTCTAGTAATCTTGCACTGAGACACCAGAAACTGGCAGTAATCAAGCCATATTCTCGGCATCTAACAAAGGAAAAGTTGGTTAGTCTCAAGCACAACTCTAACAGAACCTTAGATAGCTCCATGTTGTTACTGTTTTAATTCAGTAAATGTATTAATTTGCATTGATTAAATTTTACCTTATGCATAAACACCAGTGCCCTTTCATGACAATTATTGACCTCTTCATAGACAGGTTCAGTAATACATTTTCCTTTGACTTGTTTACGCCTCTCTCTCAGATAATTGTACCAGAGTTTGTAGCTGTAAACATGAAGGAAATTGTTGTTAAAAAGAGTCAGATGAAAAGAAAAGGTTCAAGCACAAGACCATGAAAAGTCAAACTATGCAACCAATGCAGACTAGCGTTAGTCATACTTCCACTATAGATTATGTTTAATGATTTACCATTTCAATAGCAACGAGAAAATGTAAACGTTATGGCATGGCTATAACACTAATTATTTGGTTATGCGGGAAACTGCAGGTAGTCACAGATACCTACATTGCCTATCTACAACCATCAAGTGTCTTTTACCTGCCAGGTAGTTCCTTCAGAGCCCGCTCATAGATCATGTTGAGGGTAGATTTTGATCCATTCTGTTTGAATTCAATGTAACGCATCCAGCACTTGACCGAGTACGGATTCCTAATAATCTCTTCTTCATAAGGAAGATCATCATCCTCCTAACAGAGGCGTCACACAAAAATCACACCAGATAATCAAATAATAATGTACTGTTTTTATAAATTAGCTTTGCTAAAGCTAACATTATAGCGTAGCAGTTACAAACTTGTTGTTATTGAAAATATAAAGCAACGATATTGAACAGTCACCATTTACAATTTCCACAAAACACTTATGTCTAACTACATGTTTTCTCGAGCTTCCAAATTTGGAAACTGTAACTTTAACATCGTTAACGTAACGCATTTAGCAAGCGTAGCAACATGGAAAAGTTAATGACTACTAGTTATCGCTTATTGTCAATAACAATAGTAGATATAAATATACGTTGAGGTGTAACTTACAAATATAACATCAGCTTTCCCTGTTATAGGAGGCATTGTTTCCAAGAGACAATGACAAGTCCAAGAAAAGTTATGCTAATTTTAGCAAGCTAAAGTAGCTAGCACACTCGCAGCATGTAGTTCTACGGAGGACTTCCGGTGACTTCGCTGCGAAGCACGCAAGCGCGAAGTAAAGAACTACAAACTGGTTCAGTTTTGTAGTTCTTTCTTTTCTGGATCTAGAAGCGTTGCTAAGTAGCGGCCCTGCGCTGCAGAAGATGCTTTGTACTTTTTTTCACCGCAGAAAGTATTAATCTTGAATTAAATGACTTACGTTTACTATATATATATATATATACACATAAATATATGTATACACACACACACACACACACACATCAACTAAAACTAATCTTCATCACTGACAAAGAATGATGAAATGTGGAGGTG
>JAOWBL010000023.1:6429754-6441974 GCA_028564865.1 Zenarchopterus dispar
GACATGAAGGAGCAGGTTGCCATGGTGGAGCGCAGGAATGGTCTCATGTTAGCTGAGATTGAGGAGCTGAGAGTTGCTCTGGAGCAGACAGAGAGAGGACGCAAAGTGGCTGAGCAGGAGCTGGTTGATGCCAGTGAACGTGTCGGTCTGCTTCACTCTCAGGTTGGTTTCCCAATGTGCATAAGAACTATATGCCCTAAAAAAAGGTGAGACAAAGACACTGACAGTGTCATCTTTGCCAATTTTCAGAACACCAGCCTTATCAACACCAAGAAGAAGCTGGAAGCTGATCTTGTGCAGATTCAGGGTGAGGTGGATGATGCTGTTCAGGAAGCAAGAAATGCTGAGGAGAAAGCCAAAAAGGCTATCACTGATGTGAGTTTACAGTGTATAAAAACTGTTTTTAATGTTTAATGAATGGTTAAATACAAAAGATTCATCCATTCAGGCTGCTATGATGGCTGAGGAACTGAAGAAGGAGCAGGACACCAGCGCCCATCTGGAGAGGATGAAGAAGAACCTGGAGATCACAGTCAAGGACCTGCAGCACCGTCTGGATGAGGCTGAGAATCTTGCCATGAAGGGTGGCAAGAAGCAGCTCCAGAAACTGGAGGCCAGGGTATGAACTTTACAGTATTTCAATTTCACCCATTTAAACATTACAAAACACTTCAAAATTATCATATAAACTATACAAATACTTTCTGTAGTCAAACTTTAGCATAAACATGATTATTTATCATGGCATTATAGGTTCGTGAGCTGGAGTCTGAAGTTGAGGCTGAGCAGAGGCGTGGAGCTGATGCTGTTAAAGGAGTCCGCAAATATGAGAGGAGAGTCAAGGAGCTGACATACCAGGTATAGAAAAAATGTTTTACTCATAATTTACTTAATCCCTCTTTAACAGTCCCTAAGTCAAAGTCTTTATCTCTGTAGACTGAGGAGGACAAGAAGAATGTGAACAGACTTCAGGATCTGGTGGACAAGCTGCAGCTCAAAGTTAAAGCTTACAAGAGACAATCTGAGGAGGCTGTAAGTTAAATACTTGTGCATCTAGTGTTGTGTAAAGAGAGTTTTCAGCTTTGGACAAATAATAAAAACACCACTTGTGTTGTAACTAACCTTTATGGTTCCTCTGGCCTCACAGGAGGAGCAGGCCAACACCCACATGTCCAGGCTCAGGAAGGTCCAGCATGAACTGGAGGAAGCTCAGGAACGTGCTGACATCGCTGAGTCTCAGGTCAACAAGCTCAGGGCCAAGAGCCGCGACGTCGGAAAGGTAGAGTTTCACTTAAGCCATTTTCACAAAGAGGTAACATCACGTCCACGCTCTCAGTTATGCACAACACTGCCTAATGTGCACAAAAATCACAAAACATACAGCTTTCCGCTATCTGTAGACGCCCCCTTTCGTCTTTGCAGTTCACGGCTAGCAAAAAGTCCCAAATGTCTTTGTTCACTGTGTCTTATTCAGTTCGTGGCAAATAAAACACGCTTACAAACAATTAATTTACCTTGCTTTTTTTCTGTGGAACACACAACAGTGGACTTTCTGACGTTTACAGTGCTGGACGGAGGAGATAGTAATTTATCAGTAGATGGGTGATTCCCACAGGTTGCTAAGCGAGGTTGCTAGGGTGCTAGGTTGCTAAGCAGGCAAGGCATCGGGGTTCACCGGGCAGTTAGTGCTCCGAGTGAACTGACAAAGTTCATCAAAGGGCCAGTCCAGTTGGCCTTTGCCTCTTTCGTAGCCATTTTTAACAGAATCACATCAAAACATATCTACCTTAGACATTACAAGAACTGTGCTGAGACAAATACCCAGCAGCAGTGCACTAATAACAAATCACAGATTATTTCTTAAAATCTCATTATACTGTCTCTATCACTACACACTGAATATTGCCAGTATAATACACATATCAGCCAGAGCATTACAACCACTTGCTTTGAATTAAGTAAACCCAGATTGTGCTAACATAAGGTCTCTGACTGATAAGTGTCTGGACAGAGGACATCTGAGGGTATCTTTGATTGTCTGACACCAGGATGTTAGTAACAGATTATTTGGACCTTGTAGGTTCTGGAGTGGGTTCTCTATGGACTGAGAATGCCTCTCACAGATGCCAACAGGTCCTAAAAGTTTAGTATCTAGGGTGTTTGAAGACTAAATGAACACATCTGTCTCTACTGTGTTCTTTGAACACTTGTTAAAATGTCTGTTATGGGCCTTCTGCAGACCTACCAGGGAAGGTGGCTGGTACAAGAGAAGAAAGTTGCTATCTTGAGGGTTGTGACTGGTCTGCAAAAATAACATGAGTTTCCTCTCTCTTTTCCAGGGAGGCGATTCAGCTGAGTAATAATCAAGATCCGACTGAGATACTGAAGGGTTCATAAAATATGAATCCTCCAAACTGTTTTTTTTCTCTGTGTCTTCAATAAATATTAAAACCTTTCAAATGCTCACTTTTTTTTTAATAATTGTTCAGGTCTAGATAATCCATTCATGCTAGGTGAAACACAATAAGCATACACAAAGACAAAGCTAAACTAAAACTCATTGTAGCTTAGATTTTATCAGATGACATTATTTCCTCAAGAATTTACTAGGTCATAGGGAAGTAAATTCAGCATTTAAGTGAAATAATAAGACCAAATGCAAGTTTTTTTTTGTTTACTTCAGTTTTATTAATTCCTAACTATGCATTTTGTAATTTTACATAGTTTGACAGAGCTATATAAATATCTATTATCTGTATATAGTATACATTGCAAAATTAAAGGGGAAAAAAGCAAAGCATTTCCTCCTACACCAAAAAATTTAAAAACAAGCTACAGTGCATATACTTCATGTATATCAAATTCTAGCGTGAAACTACCTTTAATTGAACTCTAGAAGGAGCTTCCAATTACTGTGGACATCTGGAAACAACAGAAAATGGGATGTCACATTGTTTTCCAAACCAATACTGACATTTCACTATTTAATTTCCATATTTTTCCTCGATTGATAAAGTACAAGGTCTCTTATTTATTGCAACCACTCTTCTTATCTCTCTTTCCAGTACCCTTTCCCTTTCTTTGGTCTGCCTTTTCCTTATCCTGGATGTCTTTTGCATTTTGACCGTGAGCCATTCCTTTTTGCAGCTGGGCTGTGTGTACCTTCTCAATCAGGGAAAAGCAATCTTCATCAGGGCTGATAAGGGGGGTCACAAGCTTCGTGGCTGAGCCTCGGTAAGGAGATGATGGCCGTGAATGGACTTTCCTGGGACTGGCATGGCTTGGAGAACAGTGTCTGGATTTAACACGTTTTTTTGGGACAAGATTTAAGTCTATCGAAAGGGGTCTGCCAAATACTGGACTCAGAGGTATCACAATATTATCTCCCGGTGCACCTAGTGTTAGAAAGATTTCTGGAATCTGATAGTCATTCTTCAGTCCCTTTAACAAAAAAGAAAGTCAAATAATTTTTTTTTTTTTAAAAAAAACAACTTTTTATATTTAGAATAACTTTGGTGTTGGCTCAAAGTTCTTCACATGTTGTGAAAGAGCTTACCAGAGGTGGCGTGATGCTCAAAGAGACCTTTATGTTCAACTGTGAAAAGAAAAAAAAGGGAACATGTCATTATTCACATCTTTTTTCAGTGACAGCCATTTTATTCTTAGCATCCATAAGGATACCAGATCACAGAACAGATTCACTCAAAGTAAAAAGAAAAAAAGGATTTAAGCTCACTTTATATGTAAAACTTACACATTGGTCTCCAAAGAGGAGCTCATTTTCTAGAAACTGAAACCTGTAACTGAGGAGGTGATGATTACAAGTTTATTCGAGTTTAACTCATCTTTGCTTAGCTTCAGTGTCTTTAAAGCAGATGTGTTTCTAAAGTCATTACAGATTAACCAAACTGGCAACAACCAATGATCCATATATGGAAAACAGTATATCGACTATGGGCTCTAGATGGTTTCCCTCACACCACACGTTCAATTAAACTAAAATGACATGTCCTTTTCCTAATAAACGTACCTGTGCTGAAGAACTATGATTCTTCTGAAATTCTGTTTCAGGAGTAAATGAAGCAGATTTGGGTATAGCCAAGGTAGAGCCAGAATCTGAAGAAGCTATGTGGGGCTGAGAAGTACTCCTAGAATAGTACTTCCTGGAGGTGTCTGGTGTACCTTCATCCACTGTGATATGTGGTGGAGAAGCCTTGGAAAGGAAAAAGAAATAATAAAACATCAAATGTTTTAAGAACTACTGTATCAAAGACAGTCTGCTTAAAAAAAGATATAAGGGAAGCAATGAAAAAAAAAGTGTTGTAAAACGCAATATTCAGATTTGGTGAAAGAGGAGGAAGGATTGGACTAACGCTCCAAGTGGCAAACAACCCCACCGACTTACTAGGATGAGAGCTCTTGTATTTCCACCAGTGTCCTTTTCTTTAGATTTCCCATTGTTTGGATGGGTAGAAATGTACTGACTGTCTGGTTGGCGGGATTCAGTACAGGTGACAATTTTGACAAATTCATCAGCATCTGCACGAGCTGAAGAGAGTCAAGAGTTATTCCTGCTGTCTCAGAGACAGAAAACACATTTGAACTTCATGGCCAGTGTGTTTTTTCTCACCAAAAGGCACATTATTGAAAGCTCCTCCACCGTGTACTGGCGTGGCAGGCGTACTTCGGCTGGACTGTAACGAGCACCGTTGTTCTTCCATACGTCCACTTTGTGCATGACTTATCATATTGAAGAACTGCTCCTGGTCGGGTGGAGATAAATCCTAAACAAGGAAAACAAAACTCAGCAAATAAACAATACCACTTAAAATAACCGAATAGACACATAGCCCTTCCTTGTTATGTTTTATCATTTACTGCTAAAAAAGCAATTCAGGAATAAAAGTGTAAGCAATACAGCATGCGGAACGACATCTGACCTGACAATGGTGAAGATTTTTAAAGGAGGCAGACCTCAGGGGAGGCTGAATGGAAATGTTGGACATGAGGTCTTTGCTCTGAGTAGAGGGCGTACTCTGATTCTTGAGGATCTGGGGTCCTGAACATCTCTGTTCATCCATCCTTGAGCCCTGTGGGAGAAAAATAAGTTATTGTAACACTTGGATCCCTTGTGTAAAAAAAAAAAAAGTAAAAAGAAGAGTCAAAAGTATTTCACAATAGTTAAGTGGATCGACTATGCTACATATGGGACAGACCTGAACTCTTGAAACCATGTAACATAAGTAGCTTGCATCCTTCTCTGCAGAAGATAACGTCGATGTGGTACCTCCATTCTGTATTCCCGGTAATGAAGGAAGAGATATTCTTTGGTCGTCAAGCCGTTGGCCCTGAGCATTAGCCAGCAGGCTGAAGAGCTTATCCGAATCTGAGTGTTGTTTGATGAAAATAAAAATAAAAAGTTTTACCATTTTACATGTACACAATTATTACAGGTATGTCAATATGTCAATATCAATAAAGTTATTGTAAAAACATGCTTTTTTTTAACCTTGGGGTATTGAGCTCTGACTGAACTGGTGTTTGGTTGTAGTTTGCGGACTAGCATTTAACACACATCGCTGTTCGTCCATTCGAGCATCTTGTGAATGACTCATTAACTTGAAAAGGTCCTCAAGGTCAGTTGGAGTCGACGTCTGAATAAGAAAATGTAAACATTGCATCTTTAGATATGTAAATTAGTAATCAGCTTACAAGGGATGGAGACTCAAATAGGAGAAGACCCAAACCTTGCCGTTTCACATGTGGACAATGTGACTTATGAAACTTAACTCCTGGGGTTAAAAATGACCCCAGTAACTGAAGCACAAACCTGTTTTCGAGATGGCTCATCTTTACTCTTTGGCTTCTCTGTGCTGGAGCTTGGTCTGAAGGAGGCTGGACATGCATGACCTGAGGTAGGAGCAGATTTCTCATTTTTTGGTGAATGCTGCATGTTTGGGGTTTGGATTCGAGCCAGGGAACATCGTTGGTCATCCATTCTGGACCCCTGAAAACGACAGAGAAGTATCTCTCTTTTTAATCGAGGATTACCAAAGGAATGACTTACAAAGCCTTCTAAAACTTTAGTTTTCAAGAAAACCAAGTTTTTCATTAAACCCTCTCTTTTTCAGCCTCTAAAGAAACTACAAAGACAAAAAAGATATTCAAGAAGTAGAAACATTTGCTTTTATTGTAAATTACTTATTATTCTCTGATATTTATCATTTTAAAAAATTACAATGATACAGTATCAATACAATATCTCATGTTCTATGAAGATTTTAATGAAATGTTTGCATTAATCCAGCATGCATATGCAATTTAATAAAGCACAACTTTCAAGATTTATTTAAAAAAAAAACATTTCCATAACTGGCATGTCATTTACATAAAAGTAGAAATACAGTTCCCCAACATTCAATGTTGTGTAATATTTAGGTTAGATTCCAGTTTTATTTTTTTGTTTTGGTAACTATATATTTCAATATATCTTAAATGAAAATAAACTGTACTGACCTGCACTTTGGAGACCATAAAACACAAGTCGTTTGAGCTTCCATGAGAACTTTTACTCTGTAATCCTGGGATTAAGGAAAGAGACACTCGCTGGTCATCGAGCCGATGGCTCTGAGTGTTGGCCAAAAGGTTGAAGAGCATTTCAGGATCTGGGAGTGAAATGAACTTAAAACATTAAAATGCAAGAATTAAAAAAAAATCTTGATAAAATAACTTTTGAAACAAAGGTTTGATATTGATGAGTTATAGCAGTTAAACACGTTCCCACTTATGTTCGTACCTGCAGCTGGAGTTCTGTCCACATGCTTGGGTGAGCAGGGAGCACTTTTGCTGGGGTCAAAAATGCAGCACTGGTCGTCCATACGTCCGCGCTGGCCACGCACGATCATATTCATGAACTTCTGCTGTTCCTCATGTGATTCTGCCTTTTTTTTTTCCATAAAACATTGTGATAAAGGTTTAATCCAGAGCGGGTGAACAATGCTTTACTAGGACTACGGGGGGGGGGGTATGAAAATACTTAACAGAACCACAATGACATAGATGGAGAGAACAAACCTTGAAGGAATTGGAGCGGTTACGCTGAGACGGAATCTGTAACTGATCGCCTGGTACCAACAGATGCTTCCTGTCTCTATCTGGAGGACTCTGGACAACAGAGATCTGAGGTGCAGAACCTTGATGGTTATTACTCACAGGTTCCTGAGAAAACAAAGGATATTTTGGAAGAATTTTCAGTCAAGTATTTAACCCACCACCTGTATAGGTGAATGTACCCAGCTCTATATTTCTTCTTTCAGCCTCAGCAGTTTTCTCTGGCCAGCAGCACCTGTAGATCCACATGTTGTCCATGTTTGTTGTCCGAGGTATGGCAGGACTTC
This sequence comes from Zenarchopterus dispar, assembly GCA_028564865.1. NCBI lineage: Eukaryota > Metazoa > Chordata > Actinopteri > Beloniformes > Zenarchopteridae > Zenarchopterus > Zenarchopterus dispar. The sequence continues at coordinate 6,437,152 of JAOWBL010000023.1, forward strand.
TCATTGCCTGAGCCTGTGGGGTGCAGAAATGACACGATGACTAGTCAGTCAAAAGAAATGCAACCAGATTGTGAAGGATATTTATCCAGTCCCACCTGTGGAAACTGTGACAGGAGCCAAAGAGCACCGCTGTTCATCCATTCGCTCACGCTGCGAGTAACTGATTATTTTCAGGATCTGGTCCTCCTCTGAAGATTCCTTTGGACATATGAGGTAACAGAATATGAGTTAACTGTCACTTGCGCAAATTATTTTTCTCCTTAAATTAATTTGAAACATTAATGCATCCTAGTTTTTATCCCTACCATTTAATCCTAAAGGTTTTCCTGATTACACATAATTATACAAATGATCAATGTAAAGTGTCTTACTTGAACATCAGTAGTTTCTGATTTTGAGTCCATTCCAACAGATGGTGTGAAGAATAATAAACAAATGAAAAAAATATATGTATATAATTTTAAAAAAGCCTTAAGATCTCAAACAGAGCACTAAATATGGAGACCATGATACAAAATAAACAAATTGATTAAAAACAATAACATTTTTCTTGGACTGGTGAAACCATCCTACACTTCTCAAACGACTTGCCGTTACTGAGTGGAAATGACTCCAACTGATGCTACTCCAAATGCATCCTGAATATGACACAGTAGCGGGGTTTTAAACAGAAGGCTGAACCTGGGTATTAACCTATCACTATCTGCGACATTAGTGCACCATTCGAAACATTAGTCTGAAATCCCAGATGAAAACATAATCCTCAGTATGGAGAGGGATGATCTCTTTTATTGGTACATGTACACCTTCCTGTTGGCGTACTTGGTCATTTTTGAAGCCCTAGGAAATTATTAATCTGGCCCAAGTACATGATTATCAACAAGACTGCCACAGATATAACAGATTTATCAATAAGATATGCAAGATTTTCATCCTTGTTTTCAAATTAGGAATAAAAGAACAAATAAGTATCATCTGCAGGTCAAGGATATTGAAAGGATATTAAGTTTTCCTTATTACAATGATTTAAAACAATTTTGTGAACTGACTAAATTAAAGAAAAATAAACATGGCTCACATACACAGTATTGTGTGTTTTTAAGCAGTTGAAATATTCTGGAACACAAGCACAAAATAGTTTGAAACAAATGTTTATTATCTGTTTTTAATGATTAAAGAACCAAAAAATGACCCCCTCCCTCCCCCCATAAGCTCCCGACAATATATTAAAGTACATGGTACATATTTATCAATGACACTTCATCACAGCAGTTGAGATTCTTTGTCTAGGAAAAAAAATTCCCAGAAATTTCCCAGATATATATTGTTTTGATCTTACTAGACTTTTATTTCCATAAGACACAGTGTGAGACTACCTAGTTTTTCTCAGTAGATCAAATACCTGGCAATGAAAAACAAGATTTTGGAAAAAAAAAAAAAAGTCATAATACTACCTATATCTACTTAAATATTTTTCTAATCAGAAGAAAATAGAATCTATAGCAAATTCAAAACAAACATAAAAAGATGATTCTAAAATAAAATACAGAACTAATTATTTTCTTTCAGAGCTACATCCAAAATTTAGCTTCATAATTCACTTCAAATGTCAGATGTGCATAATACAATAACAGCAATCAACCAAAGGAAAGACTATGTGCCCTAACTACTCTGTGTCCTTCTCGGCTCAGGATCTAAGAATCAGGATTAGGATCCTGGTCCAGACTCTTTAAGTCGTCGAGGAAGCTGGTTGGAGTCAAGATGTGTGATGAGCCTGTCAAAAGAAAATGATTTTAATGTTTACAAAATGCAATATTTTGGGGACATAAAGGTTCAAGAATTATGAACCTTTCAAAGACAACTGCTTACCGATAAGGACTTCCCACTTCCCGTTAGTGGCTCGAGTGACTTCATAAGCAGAACGCATTTCCGAGTGCGACACTCCACCAATCACAAAAATAATGAGCCGTGGGCCAGAGCGATATTCTGTTGGAGACTTATTTTTGTGCCAGTGTCCAAAACGCGCACTGCTACAAAACAATTAAAGGGGGAAAAAAAAAATTGAGTGACAGGTACCTGTTAACAAAACTAAGGCCTGTTTGTAAGCAAGTCTGTCATTTAAGTATACCATTAACTGAAACTGTCTGTTTTCCTTAAGTTTTTTCCACACAGGTTTCAAGGAATATTGTGTAATATATCTTTGTGTGTTTCTAATCTGTTTTCATAATACTCCATGGCTCAAATTAAAAACTATGCAACTTTAAATTTCCAGTTTCATCCAGCCATCTCACATTTTACCATTTCTGACACCTCATCTTTAATTCTACACTTTTGTGCATTTAAAAAAAAAAAAAAAAAGCTGACTAATGTGCAAATTATTTTTATCAGGTCTGTGGTTTGTGTACCATGATGGGAATTTCCATGATGCGTACTGCAGAGCAGTTAAAGCAAATGTGACTTAATTTGACCTTTTAAATCCCAGCCCACTCTATCAAAAGCTCGACTCCCACTAAGTTCGAGGGATAAAAGCTTTTACTTTCAACATTATCTGCTTACTGCTCAACTTAATTCTTTCATTCATTTGGTACCAAAAACTAAAGTAATTGGATTTTTTTTTAAATAACAACAACAACAAAAGAAAAAAAAAAAAGTAAATATATACCCTTTCCTGACAAAGTAAAAGTGTGCTTTTCCAGAACCCACCTGACTGCAGTTGTGGTCGTGTTAATTGGTGCTGGATCAGAGATGAATGGCCACTGTTTTCTGTCCAGTTTGTCTTCAATGGCGTCCTGCAAAGCATAAACCAAGACAGCATAAAGTCCTGAAAGCAAGATTAAGAGGTTAAAAGTCAAACATCAGAATACTAAACTGGGCAATAATACCTCCATGATGTCCTTGATGATGGGTGTCCATCTAGAAAGTTGATATGTACTCTCCTTTCTTTCCTTGCGTTCTGGCATTGTTTTCCCAGAGTTGGGACCCTAACAAAAACATTATGCATAAAACAAATAATGAGGGAATAAATTTATAATAGTATCATTATAATACATTTTATACTGTAACCAAATTCTAATCAAGAAGCTTACCCCAGCTATGATGTTACAGCCTAGGTTCTGCAGGTTGGAGATAATGTTCCGGTTATCCTGTATGTTTGCATGCTGGATGAGCTTTGCGAGGTTCTCCTCCCCGATGCCTACATAGATTAACTCGTATGTGAATGTGGTTAAGATTTTAATATGTTCCATATGCTGCTACTCATTGACAGTTAACTGCTTTGCTATTAAAAACAAACTTTTATTAAAAATAAAAAAATTGCTGTGGCAAGGGCGCACCTTTTTTCTTGTGGAAAATGTACAGCAGGATGATACGGATTTTGTCATAGGCTGAAATTTCATTGTTGAGGAGGACAGGAACAATGCTCTTCATGGCATCTTTTAGAGAGTCTCCTTCAGCATTTGCCCCCATTGCCAGGTCCTGTGGATGACATTTCTGGTCGATTATCAACAGCCACTAACAACACTGCAATATATTTATTCTTGGAAGCCTCAAACTATGTTGAATACTTGGCAGCTGGAAGAACCATTGCTGTTTGGATCACACTGTTCATCTTGAAGCCAAAAACATACCCAATGGATTAAAGATGAAGCTTTCAGACATGCTGATAATCCATTAGCGAAGTTGAGTGATTTACTGATACAAAAAAAAGTTATATTAACACTTCCATCTCATAATACTTTGAGGCATGTCTTGCTCATCATTCCCTGTGTGCTTGTGACTCATCTGACACAGCACTAAATGTGGCAGAATAAATTGCTTCTGGGAGTTTGTCTCGCTTACACAAACAAAACAAAGGGGTTTGGCAGTGCTCTGGACAGCAGCTTTATCCAACACTCTGGCTGGTAAGGGGATTAATAAAGTATGGTACATGTGTAATGCATGCCTTTACACTCACAATAATGACATAACATCTTCTTTTCCATCTCTCTAGACATATGGATATTGATGTCTGCTACTAAGCTTTTTATGCAACATTCTGATAATAATTTTCCATTAAACATCGCCACCATTACTGTTTGAGCATACGCCTAGAGGAGCTATAAATGAAAACACAGTCAATTTGAGGTCACAGAGTGCTTGGAATTAAGTAATTCTCAGTAAGATACTTAGTGTCAGTCCAACATAGTGGGCATTATAACTCATCCCCTGCTCTTTAAAAGATACAGATTATAATGCTGTTTTACCAACAATGCACAAAAAGAAAAACAGATTCCAAAGATATATTTCTATTTATATCTGGAATGTATCTCAGAATGTTACTGACTTTTGTTCATCTTTCAGAGCTATTTGTTTCTATGATGACAACAGTCTTTAATCCAAATAGCGTTAGGTCAAACCTTTGAAAGCACTGTCAAAAGCACTTCATTTCTCTTCTACACTACAAACTGACCTGCTCCACTTCACAAAGTTTGTCAAGAGAGGCCTTGAATTTCTTCATGCAAGCTTCTGCTAGGTGCAAATGAGTAGAGTACTGTGGGGAAAAAAAAACAAAAACATAAAACATTCACTGTTATTACACTTGTTTCTATGAAAAAATATAAAGTATAAGCAATTGAAACTCAAAGTTATAAGCAGAATAAAAGAAGTTTAAATGATCACGGTGTTACATTGATGATTATAAACAAAAACTATTATGTACAGAAACAGAAAGGTTAACTTTGTCTATTTCTCACTCACCATGCTCAGCTCCTTCTGATATTGTGGCATCTTCTTTAACATCTGAGAGAGATCTTTTATCTTGGCCTGGAAAGCAAAAACATATATGT
>JAOWBL010000023.1:6448353-6465775 GCA_028564865.1 Zenarchopterus dispar
ATACATACATACATATATATATATATATATATATATATATATATATATATATATATATATATATATATACACACACATATGGCTGAGAACTGACATATTAGCATACTATCACTTGGACTCCATTACTTGTTAAAGATAGAATAATATTTATCAGTCTATCACATCATTAAAGCTAAAACAATATAGATTGAATCCAAATTTTAAAAATGGATGGAAGGAATGAAAACGAAACAGCGGCAAAAAAGAAATAAACACTTGTCTTTGCAGAGACAATGACAGACATCCAGCTGGCCCTTCTGCATTGCCAAATTTATTTGAGGGTATCACCCAAAGAGCTCTGGTAAACACATGTCAGCACTTCATCAAGCTGAAATCTTTGGCAGTTAGTGGGTTGTTTTAGGTACACATCCAAGATATTAGAGTTCTTGGACAAGGCAAGCACAGTCCCCTGTGGTATATTAATGCTGAAGAGATTACTGTCCTGCCATGAAGTGCCCAGTGGGGTCAATTTCTATGTGAGACATATCATATTCGAAATGATTTATGTACACTCAATGATGTGAGATGGTTGTAACTAACCAAACTGAGAGCAAAACATTAATCATTCAAATGAAAAATATGATCTTAAAATTTAAAGCAAAAACTGTAGATTTGTGCAACATTTCCTGAAGTCTCATTCAACTTAACACAGGTCTTTTAATCATTTCCATCTAAAACTTACAGATAGGTGGAAATGTGAAAGCATCTTCTTTTAATCCTAAATGTTTTTGTGGAAAAACACAATAATCATCTGTTCATTGTGGATATTAGATCAGACAAATGCAACCTTAGATAAACAACATACTGTATATTGTAAATATTTTTTCTCAGTGTGCTATTATTTATTCAAATCAAGCCAATAATAAATTTTAAAAATCATGTAGGCAATGTTAAATACCTCCTTACTGTTTTCACTGGATATAAGAGGCTAAGTTCTTGCAAGATGTTGCCAATCATCAGCCTTTGATGAATTGATCATCAGTAGGTATGCAGGTCCCTATAACAGAAAATGTTTTAGCAGTTTGAAGGTCTGGAGCTTTCAGCTGTATGTTGACACAATATCAAGAGGATATAAGCAAAAGGACTTGGATAAGCAATTGTTGCTTCACATGAATCTGGAAAGGGACCATTTCTGAATAATTTGAAGTTTAACATTGGGCACTGAGGTTCACAAAATTGCATCTGAACAAACCACAAGGTTTTTGGACAATTTCATATGGACAGATGAGGCCAAAGTAGAGAGGGAGGGAGGAAGCAACTTTCTGAGGTACTACAAAAAAAACCCAGACCTGCCCAGCAACACAGTCCCCATTATGAACCTGTTGCTTAGAAAGCATGGTCAAAAACCATGAGAAGATGGAGATGATTACAATTAAATAAATTGTACTGCAAACTTTAAGTGGTTGCAGTACAATTTACTTAATGTAATTCATATTATTTTAATTTACTTTCAATTAATTAAAAAAAAACTTAAAGCAAACTATAAATCAACATTTTATCTCAAGTTCAAGAACAATCCATTGAGATAATAAATTTTACAGAAACTGCACTTCACAAAACACATTATAATGACACTGAATACCATGACATATACAACTAAAACAATTGTGTTATAACGACATAATCATGGCAATTCAAAAAACAGAATACTTCCAACATTTGAGAAGTATTGTATGAAAAAGTCTCAGATAAATGAAACAACTTCAGGCATAACAAGTTCTTGGAAATTACCAAGCAAACCTTTAGGAGGCATTAGCTTCTCTTATGTCTGACAATTTCTGTAACTCAGATGGACATCAGTGGTACAGAGAACTTATGTTTCTTCAATATGCAATTTTCAGTTCTCAGATTCAGCAGAAAATTTCTTTAATATTCGCTGCTCCTTTCGAAGACGCAGTCTCTCTTTGAAGTCTTCCAACTCTTTTCTCTGAAAAATAAACATTACACAAACACTATCAGTATCATCACTATTAGTGTGTTGATACAGAATCCACGACTATTGATACTTTCTAATGAATCGATCAGATGTATTATGCTAAAGAAATTATACATAATCATTCAGAACATTTTTGATGTGAAAGGTAAATCACACCAGACATGGGGATAAAGTAACTGTAAGATCATTATCATGATTATATTTATCAGGCTAATTCTTAACAAACTGTCAGTCCCTCTATGGTTTTGTTGTGCCATTTAACTGCTCATTTAAAAATGACAGACTGAGGAAATAACTTTATTGGTCCTACAGAAAACTATTTTGTGGTGTGTACTTCAAATTACAAGTTGCTCATAAATTATGAAGATGTACATTTCTGATTTTCAAAATATAAAACTTTGCCTCCTTCTCCAATAGTTATGTGTTACTCAAAACCAATTCAAGTTAAAATTATGTTTATTCAATCAACAGACTGGCTTTATAGGCATTAGACCTGTGTAAATCACACTTACCTGGACCTCCTCGTCAGGGGGAAAGATCTCCCTCTGTAAAGCAAATCGACCACAGAATAGAAAAAGATACATAAGTATTATAAATAGCATAACTGAGCAAACAAGTTAACTTTCAGAAGCCTGACTGACCTTTCTTTTTACTACGTATTCTTCAAAGTATTCTGCCTGGTTTGATACCCAGAACATGGCTACAGGAAAGGACAAATACAGCATCATCTGCTCAAAACAAACCAAACAGACCAGTCTTAGATACCTGTGGGTATGTGAACGTACTGATAACGCTTACCTAGATCGAAAATAAAACAAGGAAGGGAATACTTCTTGTGTTTTAAACCTTAAATGATACATATCAAGAGTCTTCTAAAAACATGTATCGCATACTTACTCTGAAAACCTCTATTTTAACACCCATTTTCTCAGTAAATACTGGCTTTAGGTAGTGTAATATTACCTAAACTCCACATACGAAGACCTTCAAACTACTTCCGGGTCTCTAAAGGTCCAATCGCTGTGAAGCAATGACGTATGTGCAAATATCGCAAGAAAAAAATTAAATAACATTAAAATTTTACTTTTATGTTTATTATAATTTTGTAATGTGTATGATTTATTTCAATTTTATTTTACGTTGTTATATTCTTTTCAAATGTGCTTTTACTGAATGAAAAGATTTTTGAACCGTGTTTGACCACTGAGGGGCTCCAAAGCTCTCATACAACCGATTTTGTCCATTTTCTATTCTTTAATTTCGTATTTGCATTTAAAAAAAAAAGCTGCTTAACGGTGAATATTGAGTCATGCAACTATTGTCAACTTGTTTGATTATCATTTACTTAATGATTTAGTGCTATTTTAAGTCCGTCGATTATTCAGCAGTTGTGTAAGTGGGTTAGATAGCTGAGGGAAGCACTTTACTCAGTGTGCCCCAGTGAGCAAAGGTGGGTAAAGTTAGACAGTAGTACTTTTAACAAAAACAGTAGCTTTAATTTTGAAGAAATTAGGAAACAAACTATGGCTGTGAATAAAGTTTTTTATTTTCTCTGCATTTTTTTGTTCGATATATCTTCCAACAAAACGCCATATATTTTCTGGATCATTCTCCGTGAACTGAAGTTGTACATTTTACATAATAGAAATGATGTTAATATTTGTTGTCATTTCTGTTTCAGAGTACCGTGTATATAATTATTATTTTAAAATAACAATGCCTTGCATATTTCTCCCTAAAGATTATATATTTTCTCTTTTTGTTTGAATTTTTTGCACAATATTTCCTCAAAGTTACTGTTCATGACACGCTCTTTGACGTCTCCTAGTGAGAACATACGCGTGACGTCATCGTGACAACGAGAGGTGTTCAGGATCCTCGGAGAGAAAGATCCCGCGCGCCCTGGCAATCTGATAAACCCAGGTAAATGCTGTTGTTTCCAATATTATTCTGCCTGTCATGTTGCCCATGTGAACTGAGCTAATAGAGAGAAGGAGACGCAGTAACGGAGATATAAAGGCCTCGACAGCAGCACAGATGCCCGGCGCCCATTGAGACCGTTCTCCTGCACGGCGGCCTGTTCTGGGTAGCTAACGTGCTAGCTGAAGCTAGTTTGCAGTTGTGTGTTCAAAGACACAATAACCGCTCCTCTGGTATGTGTCTGCTTGACATCGTTTGCTCATCTCGCCCACTGACGGTCACAATTAAGTTACAAATACTCTATCTAATGTTGCTATGATCACAGCGGTGAGCACATATCGCTTGTTTGCTCGTCCACTGTCTTGTGTTATGGGAGACGGTGACGCCGTCACGGTGATGATGGCGCACACTCAGACTGAGCCCTTTGGCAAAGAACGCAGTCATTTATGTAGTTAACTAAAATTACATACCTAATTGTATTTTTCATGGCTCAGATGTCACAATGCTGGGAAGATAATGCCAACACTTTCCTTCTGTTCTGTTAATTATGGCATGTCTGCTATGAAACCCGGGTAATAGTCTATGCCCTGTGGCCTAACGTTAGGGTCTTTGCTCCTCGAAGATGGTCGCTCGCCAGCAGTCATTACCTTGCACTTTATCGTGTTATCCACTGAATCTAATAGCCCTTACTCCAGACAGATTTGTTTGAGCCTGTTGTACTCATGTCACTAATACGACTGGGAATTACGTCTAAAAGCGGTGGCATTCACCCTAATGGTGTAAGACAATTTTCGCTAAGGCCAATTACTGTCTCTCCTGTTTTCCTCCCCGGGCTTTTCAATCTCCAAAGTAGTGTCGCCTTTTTTCCTTCTTAGATTGAACGTAGCATTTGGAGGTAAAGTGTATATATTTATACTGCGTTATCTAAAAAAAAAACCCCACTAGCTTCCTCGAGTTCACATTGCTATTTTTACAGACTTGTTTAACTTCTTTGCCTATGGGTACAGACAGACTGGAAGGGCATAAGTTTTGAAGAATTTGCATTTATCTTACTTTTTCTTAGGCTTATAGTTTAAGATATCATCAGTGTGTTACCTGGGACTTCAAGTCGTTTGCAATGTATGAGCACATAATGCTGGGTGAGGTTTTGATTAACTTATCACCAGTCAGTTATAAGGTTGTTCTCATGTGTACACCTTATTAGGTGTGCAAATAAGGGAGATGAATTGAGCTAAAGGGCACGCAGTTACCAGGCTATCATTATGTCAAGACAAGATTGGATCACTTGCTGACAGAGTGACATTGTGGGTCCAAGTTATTAGTCACATTGTTCTAAATAAATTTTCCAAGGTGAGAGTAAACAAATTTATCTTAATTTTGTAAAGAAAACCTGGCTCATAATCCTTTAAGACACCCAGGAGGCAGTATGTAAAATACTTTTTTAAGCTTTTTTCTTTGCTGTTGTTGCTATGGTAACACCATCCTTGGCCTACTTGTGAATGACCCTTGTATGAAAAGGAATATGGTCTGAGAACAATTGTGCAGGCAATCAAAATGTTACAGTAGTTTGGTGTATATATTTATCGCCTATAAGATTTCTCCATCAGTTTCTTTTCTTATGTCAATAAAATTAGCCAGTATATTGAATCAAGACTTAATACCGCAAGTTCATCAAAGAAAATGCATGATAGATCGAGTTCCTTAAGCCACTGAAGTAAAAACATTGGGGGAAAATGTGTATGATTCTTTCATATATTGCCAATATGTTGTGGATATATAGAGAAGTTAAATGTTATTGATTTTTTTTTTTTAACCTCACTGCTGTAAATTAGGAAAACAGTTCTGATGTCTGTTTGGTTAAAATTCTTCCACTGCAATAACATACAGTTGTTAGATCATCTGGCTACAGATGATGTCATACACTTCCTGAAGTGCATTTTTGAATTTGTGTTGTGTGAGAGAAATAAAATGACTACAAACAACTATAAATCCACCATTGACTTTCTATGCCCAAATAAAACATGGTTGATAATCCAAAAACAAAAATCATGCCATCTGGTAAACACTTTTTATTTGGCCTGACTCATTTTAGCACCAAAAATTACTGACATAGATAATACTCCCCCCTCGTCTTTCTGAGTATCATGCCATGGCAGCATGATTATGGTCTGCACTTATTGTGTATATATAATGGGAAGAAAAATGTGTCTTTTGATCTTGAGAGTAAATATCTGGATGTCTGAATTGGCAAGCAGCAAAAGTTACAGCCTTGGAACTTTGTTGGGTCTGCTTAGAGCTGAGATATTCAGTGACAAGTTAAGATTTGTAGTATATAGTAATATAGTAATACTGTTATGTCACAGTATTTACTTAAAGTAGAATTTTTCAACTTTTCCATCTTTTCACTAATCTTCAAACTGTGATCAATTTATTGTACTTTGGAAGCAGGAGTCCTGTGTGTCTTTCATTCATTTCACTCAGATTACTTGATGCATATTTACTGTATATATGTATTATAGGTTATTTAGCCTTCAACTTCAAACCAATGATGTATGTCCTTCATGCCTGTGAACCCTACATCATAACCTCTGTCATAGCCTGACATGCAAACTATAATAAATGTAATTGGTCTGCTTGGTAGCGTTGTATTTTCTTCTTTGCATTGTACTACTATTGCTACTACTTCATACATTTCAGGCTGGGTGGAAAGGTAGATTGCTGTAATGTCAGTTAAAATAACTATTTCTCGACATTCATTATCTCCAAAAAAGCATAATTCATTTGCTCCATTTTTGGTCAGATCTTTGTAAATGAAGCAAACAAAAGGAACCTGAGCACTTCAAGTTATAATGTTGCCAAAAAGATATCATAGTTCCAACTAACATATGCTGGTAATATTTTATAGATCGAAACAAACGACAATGAACAATTATAAACACCAACCAGGATGTAGTTCCTATACATAGGCTAACTGGAAAGTTTTCTCAGTAATATAATAATTGATTTGATCTGCAATTATCAAGGTCAAATTTAAGCTCACTCTTGACTAGCATGTATTGGAGATTTATCACATTCACTTGTGTGTAAACACAAATCTGTTCCATTTTGTACCCAACAGCTCTTCAAATGAAAGTCATTCAGTGAAATACAGGGTATGATAGAGGTGTTGCCTATGTGTTCTTCTTGACCACAGGCCACTTATTGTAGATTAAGACCCCATATTTTTCAGCTTCATCTACACTTCTTTCATGTATTCCCTGTTCAATTCTGGAATGGTAACTTGACTTGCTCTGGATTAATATCACAGGATAATTTTAATCCTGTGCGAATGCACAGCTCAAGAATTCAGGGATTTTTAGGCAGGAATCTTCTTATTTATTTTTAAAATCCTCTAGTCGACTTTTCTGTCTCTGTTCCAGCGTAATTATGGCAACTGTAATGGATATAGTGATATATATATAATAATATCCTATGTCCATTGCATATACGTGGAGACATAAAAACCAAGACGTCCAGCGTGGCAGAGGATCAACGATGAGATGATGACCACATGTAATGAGAAACTTTCATTCTTCAAGCTCAAAGTCTGATCGAACATCCCAGATCAGATTTTATTTTTAGGCTACAGCAAAAGTTACATTCACATGTACTATGCAGTTTACTGTTGCCATAGTAACTAAAGCGCATAGGTCTTTTCCATTTCCACGAGTTGTCTGTCAAAATTTGATGTGATGTCATTGAAGTCTAGCTGTAGTGTGTGATCAGAGGCTTCCAAGTAAATATTCAAAATTTGATGAAATGGTATTTGTTTAAGGAAATGCAAAGCCTTGAAGACATATCCAGGAATCATTGTCTTTAAAGAATAGTAAAACCCAGCTTATCCCATGTGAATGTGCTGCGTGAAACACAGGCGTCAAGGTGTATTTTTTTGAATTACTGCAAGTCCTGGGTTTTATCGTCATACCAGCACACATTTACACAAGATAGTATAAAATTTACACTCAGGACTCAGTCATAGGCCATGTTAAGAAAATTACCTTACAAAAACAAAATAAGCACGACTTTGTTTTTAACGTTTCTTTTAAATTATAATTTGATACTCACTTATCAGTGGAAATCCTGTCTAGTTTGTAAACCATCATTTTCAAAACATAGTAAAATCTTACATCTCCAGCAAAAAAATTGGGCAGTAGATGCTGTAATAACAATTGATCTTGCTGTGTTGTGACTTTTGTTGTGATTGTAAAAAGTCTCAATATTTCCTTCTCAATCTTATATAGTGTGGTTGCTTGTACTAGCTGTATTAAAATCCCAGAATCCACCAGGGCATCACACCAGGTAAGTCATGAGATCTTTTTTTGTTCCCACTGGAGGGGCATGTGTTTAGCTGGCTGGATGGTGCACTGTTTAGTGTGCATCTTCTGCTCACTTGGTCTACTGGTGGCAGCTTAGTGTGATGCAAATCTGCTTTTACTTTTTACTGGGAAAGTGGACAAGTCCTACATTTAAATGCTGTATATTTTATTTAACCTATCAATACCAGTACTTTTAAAGCTTTTTTTTCTGCCATTGTAAAAAGCAGACTTTTAAACGTTGCACACATAAGCGTCACAGATGTCTCTGCGGTGCAATTTAAAATTGGCCAATTCACTGCATGACTTGCAACTGTTCAAAGCTAACTGTGTGCAAGGGAAATGAAAGTATATGAAAATGAAATTGTCAGTCATCTATAATCATGATTTTTGGCAGTGTAAACTCGGTTTACTATGTGGTGTTATGAGGTCTCAGACTACCAGTGATGTGCTTATGAGTTGTTGAGCGCAGTTTGGATTTAAATTTAGATTTGGACAGAAATTACAGTCAGTTTGACTGATGTCAAAAGAGGGAGATCTCACAAAAGAGGAAGTTGGAGTGAAGTTGCTCGAGCCACCCTTGGTTGCTAGAACCACAGTGAAGACGTGGTTGAAATCTGGAGCTTTATTAATGCGGTATGTGGACCAGGGCATATCCATGACTTTTCTGTAATCCTGCAAAAAATTTAGCCACTTTTTGAGAAAAGGGGACTTCATCTTTTTAAAAGTAAAACACAATAATTTGATGTGAACCCCTCTGTCGCTGCATCAATATGCACTAATGGTTCCATCATAAATTGTATAATTCACACAGGATCTGCCCAATCATGCTGTTGGTGGTATATAATTGATAATCTGTCTCAAAAATCTTGATTATTGCATCCTTGGCAAAAATCGACATTTTATTAAACATGTAATTCTTAGTGAGATAATTACAAATGACTAAAGGGACTGGGTTATTTCTGTGGTGCACTTATTGCTCCACTGTCTTTCCTTCTCTATATTCACAAGTACATAGATGCTTTGTCAGGATTTTTTATTGCCTCTTCCCTGCTCACTCCAATTTTTGTCCTCAGATTTGTCTACTGTCTACAGATGATTAATGAAGGTGCTCTCAGGCTTTTTTCTGGATTCTGTATGTGTTTAGCTGCATGCTTCTTCCTTTGACCCAGGCCCTAGTTTCATTACAACCCTCCCCTTTGCTTTACCTCTTCCTTTCGCTATTATCTCTCCCTTCTATTTTTTCTGTGAATATGATCACACCCTTTAAAAACAGAGTCGCTGATTCTTTTTTTTTTTTTCCTCTGACTTGCTGTATGTCTTGGTTTTATCAGTGGCAGATGTTATATTGTATCTTGTGATGAGTCTTGTCTGGTATCATTTGAGAGGACATGCAAGTGGGTATTTGAGGACACAATTGGTTTTTGGCTGCAGCTCTTTGTTCATTGGGGGAAACTTATGTTGTGTACTCTACTTAATAACCTGTGAATTGTTGTTTGCTAGATCTCTTGGAGATTTGTTGTCTGACAAATTGGAAGTATGTTATTGTGTTCATGTGAACATGAACCTTATACTGGATTGAGAAGTGTGATGTCATTTATTTTATGTAGAGTATGCACCGATTGACCAGCCAGGAACCGTAATTTGCCGATTTTTCAGCTTGACTGATGACCAGCAGGTCATCCTCACTTTTTTACTGGTTACATTTCAGTCCACTTTGTGTACGCACCATATAGTGCACGCAGTGCATTAAATGTGAAAACGTTGCATATACACGTATCAGGAGCAACAGGGTAATGTGGAAACTTTTACTGACCATAGACTTAATTATTGTTCCACAGATTATCTGCAATGTCACATAGGCATAGGTTTTTAAAATACATATATATTATATGGGGTTTTTTTTCTGTGTAAAAAACTGACTCCTCCCTTATGCTACACTGTACTTTTGTTTTTCCTCAAAAAATGTTATTTTATTCAGTGTATCTCTGTCTGCCTGGAAGTCTCAGTCCAGTCCTGCATCTATATTCATATGTTTTCATTTTGAAACTTTTATCTTTTATTATTATTTTGTTTCTCTTGGTGTCCACACTACTTCAGCAAATTTGACCCTCAATGAGAGAAAAATACTGGATGTGCTGCAGAATATGTTTCAGTTTGTAAATTTCACTGTTGAGATCTAATGTGAATGTACAAAAATGTAAACATTTGAAAGCAATGACGTGGTTGCACCAGTTCACTTGATGATATGCTCTTCTGGGTGATTCATAACAGTTCCTGTTTTGCAAAGTTAATATCATGAGACCTTCACAAGATGATAACTCAGAAATGCACCTTAACAAGCGGTGTAAACAATATGGAGTTAGCACAAGGATTGGTTATTTTCTTGTGTTTGATATCAGTTGTTATGCAGCCAATATCTAATAATATTGTAACAGCCTACATGTGCAGGAAGAAAGCCAGTCCAGTCTGCAATAAAGGTTACCTTTGCGTTTGGTATTGAGCACCTGGTTGCTAATGTAGGTTTTCTGTGGCACATTGTGTCCCTGTTGCATCCTCATCTTTTTACGATGTTTTCATTTAACCACTTGAGGTTGGAAATGTTCTATTTAGAAAGAGTACGTTTTATAGACTGGAAGCTAAGATTTTTTTCCATGTTATTTGTGTGGTGCATGTGTGTGTTGCATTCTTTTGTAGGATTAAAAATAATTTAAATGACTTGATCTCTGTGTCATCTTCCCCGGTACCAGGGCCACTTATTATTAAGAAGTTAATGTCCCGCAGCGGCCTGCCCAAATAGCAACTGTCTGGAAATGCCAGCTTATTTTTCTTTCCATTTGCCCAAATGGAGTTAATTTTCCCTGTGAAAGTGGTCACTAATGTCGAGATTTGACCATGGTCACTATTTCAGGCTTGTTTTACTGTTTGTCAAAAGAAGAAAATGATGAATTAAAGCAACTTTATTTTGAATTAAACTTTATCGATATCCATCCATCCATTTTCTGAGCCCGCTGCATCCATTTCTGGGTCACGGGGGTTTGCTGGAGCCTATCCCAGCCCATCACAGGCGAGAGGCAGGGGTACACCCTGGACAGGTCACCAGTCCATCGCAGGGCCACATACATAGACAAACAACTATTACTTTATTGATATATAGTGTGTATATCAGTTTTTGCACACACACACATACTGTGGTCCTCAAATGTTCTAGAAATCCTCCTGATGGATACCATCAGAGGTTGCACTAAACGTTTTCACTGCCTGCCAAAATTATGGAGAGTACGACAAAAAATACAACCAGTATTTTAATAGGAATTAATGTACAGAGCAATATTCTGTTCATATTGTTTTAAAAACAGAGACTGTACTGTTTACTGACTATTTTTTGCAGATGGATATGTTTTTTTAAAGTAACTTTTTAAAAGTTCCCTTCAAATATGCTTTATTACATCCATGTCTAATTTATACAGATTGCTAATACTGCTACAAAGAAAATAAAAACAGAGTCTATGAGGATCCCTGCAGTCACTCATTTTATTCCTTTAATGCAAGAAAAATGTTGGTTTAGTCTGTTAAAAAGAATGCAGGAAAAAAGACTAGCAAAAACACCAAACCTTTTCTGTGATTAGTTTTAATATTCTTTTTGTCTATCATATACTTTTAACCCTTTTCCCAGTTTTTGCATAATTGTTTTTGAAAAAATGGTTGTTTTAATGATATTTACAGTTTTTACATGTTGCTTGTCTGAATATTTTATTTATTATTTTCCAGTCTTTGTCTTTAAACTTTTTTTTTTCTTTGTAAGGGTGCTAGAAATATAAGTTGAAAATGTTTTTTTCCAAAACAGGATCATATTCATAGAAAAAGGTCTCCTTTGCCAAATCAACATTTCACCTGGCAAAGGATATACTTTAAGTGTGTGTGCATGTTTGTGTTTTTTTTTCTTTACTAGTCTGAGCATGACAAAGGTTAAAATTGGATGCTGAAAGATATGTTTGTTTGTTTTGTTTTTTTAAGACGGTTACACAAACTTTAAAGAGAATCATGTAAAATCAATAAATAAAACCAATCAATATAAAAACTAAACAATTATTCTTAATTTTTTTTTTTTTTAAACACATTTATCTGGTTTTCAGTTGGTTGACATGGGCTCTCTGTCTGGTGGTGGTAGTGTGCGTACCTAAGTCTGTAGCCCCTTTTACGTTGCCATATACCCTGCGTTTAACATCCAAATCTAGCGTTTCGCCTGTCTTTTTTATGGTCACCTGTCAAGCTGAATCCGTCCATAACTTGTTTCCGAGGGTACACTTTATCGTGGGTCAGGACTAATGTAAACAGAAGCGACACAGGGTGGCGGGTTGTAGGTAGGGATTTGATGACAACAAGACGACGATGTCCATGAGCTCCTCATCCTCAGAGCTGTGGCCATCGTAAATCAACATATTACAGGATCATAATCTGCAGCTGGCTACTAAAAAGACAGACCGCAGCTTTGTAAGAATCGCAACGTGGTTCATTAAACTGAAGAGCCTCAGAAAGAAGCTTTTTGTGGTTAACGGCCACAACAGCAGGAGGGGGCGTTAACCATATTTGTGCAACACGAATATGACCAGCTGTCATATTCGTGTTGCACAAATATGGCAGCTGGTCATATTTGTGCAACACAATTTCCCGTAGTTTTTCAGCATGGATCCCTCCACCCACTTGTGCATCCAGCCAGCTCTTCTGATGTTGGTGAAGCCAGCGACATCAATCAAACAAACAGACATCCATCATGTTACGTAGTACCACTCGATAAAGCCTCCCGAGTCACCTTCCCTCCCCTCAAGTCCACTTCAGGCATCAGGGGGGACATAACACGTCCTGCATTTGCCTTGCCGAGCGTGCATTAACATGTTCTTCATCCAGATATAATTAACAGGGGTCTAGTCTGAAAAAATGCAGCTTGGATGCTTCGTAACTCCTCCATGAGCACTACAGGGAGCCGAGAAAACTGTAAACATGACAAAAAAAAAAAACATACTTGGCAGGTGTTTTCTGAGACTGAAACTTAAATATCTCAGAATTTGCTTTGCAAAACTCAATAAAACTCTCCTCACTCTCTGCTGTCATTCTCCTTCACTCCCCCTCACTATTCAAAGATGTACATTTACTGTAATGTCTACTATAAAATAGACCATCACAAAGCTCTGGTTTTCTGCTTGGGAAAACATTTTTGTTTTTGTATTTCCAGCAACCCCTTAGGAAGGATGGTATTGAGAAGCCATTCTGGTCAATTGTGTCTGTGATTGAATGGTCCCACTACTGAAGTCTTGGGGGACACTGTAAAGACTAGTGTATGGGTGAAAAGTTGTCTTCACCACTTTCTGGTAGCTTTTGAATTGTCTAGACATTGTAAACTCTCGAGGACTTACAGTTATCAGAAGTACACACTAACTGTTTTCCAATTAATATAATGCTTTTAATTCACAATACCGATAACCAACAAGTCTTGTGTTTTTATATTTAACATAACCTTTCTTATATAATGCCGTATAAAGCAGTGGCATTGTCATCTACTGGCACCGAGGAAAATAACTGAACTTCTCTTGTGTTTTGCAGTTAATGTTATTTTCAGTCAGGCAGACACAAGGCCATGATGGGGTCCTTCCAGCAAGACACAGCAGATGACTTAATGAGCACAACACTGACTAAGTGTAAAATGTATGTAATATATGCACATTTGCAGATTTACTTGGCTTTTTTTTTTTCTTAGGGTAATTCAAAGATAAGCGATTCCTTAAATTGGTGAAGGAGGCAATGTAAGATCACCATGGGAAGATTGGGGGTGGGGTATATATATATAATGAAATGGATAGAGAAAAACACAGAAAGGGGGTGGGGCATTAAAGGTGTAACTGAGAGAGAGAGAGAGAGAGAGAGAGAGAGAGAGAGAGAGAAAAAAAACTAGCTATTGATGGTGAAGGAAGGGAGGGGTGTAATGAACAAGCCTGTAGGAGAGAGGGAGGGAGGGGTGTGTGGGCAGAGGCTTGCTGAATGAGGAAGCGGCAGAGCCATTTTTACTGTTGAGTAACTGCACGCTGGTCTGGCTGTGTTAGAAAGAAGGTGAGAGAGAGAGGTAGAGGAATAAAGTGCTCCTCCAGGATCTTATCGGAGTCCTCTCGCCTTGCTCACCTTTATCTCTTCTTCTTGTACGTTTCTTGCTTGCTGCTTGTGCCCACTTTTTTTTGGGGGGGGGTGGAGGCCCTGGAGAGGAAACACAATGGAGCGAAGAGTCTGTGGCAACTGGGCCGTTGTGTTGCTGAGAGGGGGATGGGGTAGAGAGAGGACCGGTTCACACAGCTAACACAGCCTGCTGGCTGGAGGTTTCCAACAGCCTTTCCACCCTGCCTGGGCACAGTGTTTCCAGGCCGGGGCCTTTTTCCTGGAACAACCACCCTTGAACTACTCGGACCACATTAAGGATTATTCACTGTGTTCTGTCGGATTTTAGGATTCATACTGGAGCCTGAGGAATAAATCTTATGTGTTTCGAAAGAGAGAAAAGGAGAAAAAAAAACTTAGTTCTGTGTAGTTCTTCGTTCCCTTTTCTGGGTTTTGATTTCTGTTTCTGTTTGGCGGAGTTCATGAATGGATTACAAGATGCATGCCAAGTCAAACGATTTACTGGATTTCCAAAAACTGGATGCCCTTCTGGAAAAAATTGCGCATTCAGTCTCTGTGAAAAGGTAATGTTATGTGGTGTTATAAACTCCCCTGTGAAGTTTTAAGATGTTTCAAGTCACTAAGTACTTTGCCTTTAAATGTTTATAAATGATATCATTGTGAGTGCATATTTAATAAGGAAACAAAATAAGGACAGCCTGGAGTTACGGTTCTCGGGACTATCATGTGGTAAGCACAATGTCTTGTTTAACTTGGCTTACCACGATGATCCAGTTTTGAAGTGTGTGTCTTCAGTGTTGTGTTGAAAGTAGTATTGTTGTCCAGATTTCAGACACAAGCTGTGGACCCACCTCCTGGAGAGTGGTGGTGGTCGGGGGTTAAAGAGCGAGGTTGTGTGTGGGTGTGGGTGTGTGTCAGTCAATAGTTGAAATGTCTGGTGATTCCTGGGAAAGTGACTATAAAGAGCCGACATGATTCTTGTCTTTTCCTGTTTTGTGCTTGACTCACGGTTGTTCTATGTGAGTCAGCTTGTGAGCTCACGCACTAACACACATCTGTGGGAGTGATGAACATGAGGGGAATTTCTCTTAAGTTTGAGATCTTAGAGGGAATTGTTTCAAACAACTTGTAGTTGATTGAATTACTTCTGTTTCAAAGACCCATGTGGAATGTGTAAATAAAGATCATTTCTGTTTCTCTCGGTTATATAGGTTATAAACTGATATAACACAGGCCGTGGATAGTTACTCATAAGCTGCTATCTAAAAGGAGGATATGATGACCAGTCAATATACATTGATTTAATTATGACCAAAAGCATTGATACAAAATGAAAACATGTAATCCATTTCAAAATATGTTATGAAGTGGCCATTTATAGTCATATATATTACTAAAGGTGCAGATTGTTTCTTTTATTCAACTGTCTTGTTGAACCCAGAAATAAAACAGTGTAATCATATTTTACTGTGATTTGATGTAAATCGATGTTGTTGGGTTCAGTGGCAGACTTTGTGAAATCAGAATCGCCCATTGTAATGACAGTGAGTAAGCTGCTCCTTCATATTTTTGCATTTGTATATTGGTGTTTACCATTTTTTAATGATAATTAAAATACAGATGACATTTGACAGACTGAAGTCTCAGGTTTTTGTTCTTATTCACTGGGTGTGTTTCCATTACCCCTACTTTTGCGTGAAAGGACATCCTGCAATGGAAATGGATCTAATTAGAAGAAAAATTTCCAAATATCGCAGAAAACATTTCAAACTTTCAGGAAGTGATTTTTCAGGCCATTTGATAATCCACTTTATGGGAAAAGTGTAATGGAAAAACTTTTTGCGCATTTCCACGTCTCTGGCAGCGCTGGATGTGACATAAATAATCAAAATCCAGTTTGGATTTTCTTTTTCATTGTTTCTGAAGAGAAGTCTCGCATAACGAGAAAAAGTGTAACGAAATGCGACTGCAAAGAGTTTCAAGTAATACTCTGATTTGAAAAACCCAGTTCAATAGAAACACTGACCCCCTGCAGCGCTAGTTTTATCGCAAATTCAGAGTTTCAGTATTCTTTTGCGAATGTGTTATGGAAACGTGACTGTTGACAGTCAAGATGACAAGTATCATTCACACCATGATTCATGCCATGCATATGACCCTGTAACATCATAGTGACACATGCACTAATATGTAGAAAAACTAGTCCAATGTTTTGTTTGATAGAACTTGACAACTGACAGCGCAGCACCTGAACGGGCGTTAACATCACCATCTAACGTTGCAAATCAAAACAAAAGAGCAGAATGTTGTCAACCATCCTATTGCTTAAAATGCTTAACCTTTGTGGCCAAAATCATTTAAAAAGAGAATAAATTATACTTAGATAAACTTGTAATGGATGCAAGAAAGTGGCATAGTTTTTGTTTGTTTGTTTGTTTTTGATTTGTGTTTTGGAAAGGATGCTGGAGGGAAATGGGTGTGTACTAGATACTTTGTGTCTTCATACTGTTGAAAAACTATGTCTCACAGCTGATATCCAAGATGTCACTTGTTGTTTATTTTTATTTTTTAAAACATCATTATATGTGTTGTGTATACCATAGTAGCTAA
Organism: Zenarchopterus dispar; assembly: GCA_028564865.1. Lineage (NCBI taxonomy): Eukaryota > Metazoa > Chordata > Actinopteri > Beloniformes > Zenarchopteridae > Zenarchopterus > Zenarchopterus dispar. The sequence continues at coordinate 6,465,376 of JAOWBL010000023.1, forward strand.
AATATTTTCATAAATGATGAGCTGTTCAGGGGAGTCTGACTGACTGTCATCAAATAAGTAAATTCAGCATCCAGGTGTTCCTACTCAGTGGGTATTGTTGAATTAATAAGCTTTTATTTCTGTTGTTTTTTTAACCTATGGTGTCAGAGCGAAATGATTAAAAACACTGATGAAAAGCATTTGCACAGTAGCTCAAACCTTTGTTTTGGATGATCATATGTTAATAATTATATTTCAAGCAATGATGACGAAGAGGTCATTATCGAATACTGTTTATCTCAAGTGACAGGAACTATGCCATTTGTTGTTAAATTTTCACTAAGACAATTCATATATATATATATATATATATATATATATATATATATATATATATATATATATATATATATATATATAT
>JAOWBL010000023.1:6465875-6481778 GCA_028564865.1 Zenarchopterus dispar
AAACAAACAAAAAAGTGTTAAAGTATTTTTCTACATTAAAATAAAAATAGTTGTGCAAGCATAACAAATTACTCTGTAATAGATGATGCAAAAATACATGAAAGCATTGATTTCCCTCGAAGTATAGACATTTTTTTCAAGTTTTACCTTACTTGGCTAGTTTTTCTGCTGCACAAGTTAACTCAACATTTGAAAATATATTTAATTAACAATGTACACTAGGGCTGCAATGAATATTCGACCGAGTCAACAAAAATCAGTGACTAAATTACTCTAGCAATGTTTAAAATGATAAGATATAGTTCTTCTGGCAGAGTACTTACTGTAATAAAGGTTTTGCATGCAGGTTATCGGGTAGAATTCATGCAGTCCCGATACCTCATTCTTCCAATTATGGGAATGTTTAAAATTGTGCCAATAATTTAGTTGATAGATCAGATGTGACTTTGTTGGGCAAGTGCCTGCTCTGGTACTTGAAAATCTTTAAATTTCCACCATAAAATGTGCTAGCAAAGGAAAAGTTATGGATCCACCTCACATTGGTAATGTACAATGTCCCCTCACTCAAAGTAAGGGACAAGTGGAAAAAGTACTTAACACCTGTGTGAAAAGTAAAATGGGCGACCGAGCCTTCAGTTATCAGGCTCCTCTCTTGTGGAACCAGGTCCCAGTTAGTGTTCAGTAAGCAGACATCGTCTCTACCTTTAAGATTAGTTGTAAAACTTTTGTTTTTGATCAAACGTATATTTGGATAAAGCTTTATTTATGATATATGCATACTCTTGTGTATCATAATTAGTGTCTCTCTAAGACCCCCAACAAGTCAAGGATGATGGCTGTCCTCTCAGAGTCTGGTTGTCCTGGAGGTGTTTTAGTCCTTTTAATCAGAGTTTTTCGTGCCCACTTTTTTTTTTCTTTCTTTCTTGTGCTTGTTCAGTATAGAAGATTGAACCGAAGTTAATATTCGATGTAATTGATTGGCATTCTGTTTTTATGAATTGGTGTTGTATGAAGTTTTAAATTTTGGAATGAAAATTACTTGAATTATGAATTGAAATAAATTAGATTATACATGAACAATTACCAACTGAACTCAACTTAATTGGATTATGTTTAAGGTTGTAAACTTTGAGTGTTTTTTGTGTGAAGTGCCCTGAGATGACTTTATATTGGTGTTGTAAAAGTTAACACGGGCAAGCCAAGAACCACAAAACATCCCGGGGGGTTGCAGACTTAGGCATTTCCGGTCTCACTGCGAACATTGAAGAGAAGATGAAAAGTTTACCAATCATCAGAAAGTGAGGAAGAGGATTAGAGGACACTTAACATCGAAAGGAATAATTGAGAAGAGTAAACAAATCCTACAGATCGACTTTCCCGAAGTATCTACGTATTCGGTGACTGTTTGGTCAGCTGATAAGTTAAAAACATTCAGGGAGCACGATGGTAACTGTATGTGTGTGGTCATATTTGACTTCATCACAATCGTCCAGGTCTTCATACCTCCCCTCTGCAGCTGCAACAAAATCCACCAACTCCTCTTTTTTCTAAATGTCCTCTAAATCTCTCCAGGGTGATCTGAAAGCCACATTGATTGGTAAACACTTAACTCTTCTTCTTTCTCTACAATTTTTGAGACTGGAAATGCCCAGGTCGGCTAACTGGGCTGCCCCCTCACGTGATGTTTTGTAGTTATCAGGTAGTATTGAATTGAGTGCTGCCTATCACAGGTTGTCAGCAGTTGACTTTCAGATCCAGTTGGGTCATGGGTAACGGTGTGTTACTCACTTAGCATGTTTACCTTCATAGGTTAGTCGAGCAATGGCTATAGCTCAGTTTAGTCAGACTCTTTATTTTGCCTCAAAATAGATGCACATAAACGAAATTGATTTACTGACCAAAGTATGTCACACTCTGTCAAGACAGGTTGAAGCAGTGGGAGCTTTAACCATATTAGGTTAACTCCAATGTTATCATGCCACACACCAAAACTACAGCTCAATCTTGGTTTGGGTGGTGACGGCAAAATTAAAAAATGATGAACACTGAATTGGCAGACTTGCAGTTCGCTACAGTTCTTTTGTTTTTTATGTCTCTATATTGGTGTCTTCCCGTTCTTCTAAGTCAAAGTCCATGGTAGGAACTGTGGATATTGCTGTCGGTAGGCCAATTCCAGTCCCACTGAATGTTTACATGCTGGGATTAGCTTGACTTCAGCCACATTATCTGGGCGTGTTAGTCTGACTGTGAGAAGCTTGCTCTAATTAAATTAACGTCTATGTTTACATTCATCTTAAATCAATGATTTCAGTTGCACTAATGCAGTAACTTGATTTTATTTTTCTCTTTTCTAATATCTTGTAAACATACCCACTGTGGCTGCCTTGTACCAGTTGCACTTTTAGGTCATCAGAAAATGTTGAATTGACTTATTTTTAGTTCAGCATCTTATTGTGTGTTGTGTTTTTAGTTTATTTTTAGTCACGATTGGTGAATGACAGAATGAAGTCTGCTTTTATTTTTATAACATCCAGACACATTCTGAAATCACTTTATTTCATATAACTGAAGACATAAAAACATAATCAAAGCAAAAAATAAATTTCTCATCTAGTCTTTCAGTCCAAAAATGGAAAAAAGGGACTATTACAGCAAGACGAGCAATGAAGAACAGCATTAGTGAAATGAATGTAATTGCTTGGTACTGTCTGATCAGAGTGAAGCTGTTCCCTGGAGAAGGGTAAAGATGGTTTTATAAATGGCTTCAGCATTGCCACTATACCCCCAAGAAATATTGATTTATTTGCTTTTATGCAAAGCGCAACCTGTCATTTTAACGCTGTGGACTTCAACTGAAATCTGCAGGCCTACAATTTTCCTTGAAGTCGCACCCCCATACATGAATGATTTATAGTTTGCTTTTACGGTTGGCAGACATCTCTCTATTTTGTTTGTCTTCCCATTTTAAACAGGATGGTCATCTTGAGGCCACGCATAAGACCAGTTTTCTGAATGTGACATGTCCGCTCCTACCGTAGTAACTTGAACAACTTCCTCCCCTGAAAACATTCCACATTCAACATTGATGTATGTCCAGGTCAAAGGTCAATTGCTATAGCAGAGCAGAGAGCATTGTAGGAAGTGAAGACCTTGACAGATCTATGTTGAGGCCTTCACCGCTCTTTATTTGTCTGACAGCATTCCAACAATGCCTTTACACTTGGACAAATCTCTGTGACTGTCAATCTCAAAATGGGACTGTTCTATGAGTGAACGAACATTTATTATCAATGACTTCTTTTGAATGAAAACAGCAGTTTGGTATTGCTATAGGCTAAATTTTGAATTCATTAATTAATGCATTGATATCAATATACTGTGTATGTTTTGATGTGCACTTTATTTTATTCAGTTCTAGTGTTATTTATAATGAACTACACACATGTTGTCATTTGGGTTGTTTTTTTTTTGTTTTTGTTTTTTTTTGGTCTACATATTTGAAATGGTTAAATGTAAATGTAGTGAATGGCAGAGCTTATTTTACAAGGTGGTCAAAAATATACACAAAATTGTCATTTGAGTCATTTTTGAAGAATTTGTCAATCCCTGCATTTGAAATGTTGTGAACTTGACCAAAACTGAGGTCAGGACATGGAATACATAGCATTTTTTCTTTCTTATAGAAACTGTGAGTGCTTTAATGTCCAAAGGAATTGGTCGTCCTCTTTGTAAAACTAAGGTTACTCATTCCACAAGCTATCCTCATTTTTTAGACTGGTGTCAAAGTAAGGTCTTTGATGAACAAGTGGTTCAAATGATGGTGGGCTGCTCACTGACCATACATAGGGAGGAAAACTCCCACTCACACAGTTACCACCTTGCATTGCTTTGATGACAGGCCTCTAGAAATGTGTCAGTGTCAGGACACAAGGACTAATTAGTGCTTTCTAATAGTAGTTGCTATAATATTATAATTTTTGAAATATAATATAGGTGAATTTTTTTTGAGAAGATAAGCTAGTATTTCTAATTATAAAATTTAACCATCCCAAATGATTGCAATCTAAGGTGTCAGTCTGAAACCCTTCCATTACATATGAATTTATACCTGAATGCACATTCAAACATAGGCTGGCACACACAGCCCATGAATTTTAATATTTGCTAAAACACCTAACCACAGATGTGTGAAATTAACAGTTACTAGAAAACAAAGTTGTTGTTTTTTTTTTTCCTGTTACTTTTAAAGACTAACACACGGTTAAGAAGTATACCTAAAACTGTATGTGGACCTGTGAGCTCATGAAAGATGGCACTTAACTGTTTCAACTGCTGTGCATGCAGATGTGCACAGTGATGGATAATATTGTGGACCTCTCTTCAGACATTACCAGCGTGCAGTGGCTACAGAGCTTTTAGCAAAGAAAATTTCTGTCGTAGTAAAGAGATGCCTTTTATCTCTCTGATATTCTCATGACATAATTGTGCAGACTGGTTGGTGCTTCACTTTCTTAAGAGCAAGCGAATCATAGATAATTCTCTAAAGCAATGCCTTGGTCTTGTGGTATGATGGAAAAAACAAGCAATTATATGACTGAGAAAATATCCAGCCAGTGGGGTTGCAAAAGCTTCTTCAGAAGCTAAATTAAGAAAGTAAAGCAGCCAGTCTATTATTTCTATGGCAAAGACCATGTTTGCTTTATTTTATGTTAAGGTAGCTCTGTCTTTTGTAAACTCAGCTCTTATAATGAAATAAAAGTGAAATATTGCTTGTGTGTCTGGTTGTGTTTGTGAGGCATGAGACCAAATTCTCCACTTGTTGTTAAATTCCACAGTTGCAAGTGAGGGTGAGTCCTTGTTCCCACTACAGTGACTTTAGGGTGTATTGGAAGCCTTCAGTGAATATTGTGTTTCCATTGAGGTTTGTTTGGGACAGGTGGTTCTGGCAGGTAGCATTTCTAGGTAGTGTTATGTATCTCCACTGGATTTCATGTCTGTGTTGCAGGACTTGCACGTGGCTTTTTTTGTTTTCCAGTTCTGCACATTTTAGAAAATTTTAAAGCTGAAGTCAATTCGGGCATCTGTCCATTTACTTGGCAGTGTCTTCATGGATGAAGCCTTCAGCTTAAGTCCACTGGAGTAAACTAACCACATTTTGTCTTGTCTAGTAGCCAGTTCCCCCGAGGGATAGACAGGGTTAAGGCTTCACACATAAAAAGTCAGCACAGAATACACTATGATCAAAAGTACTTGATTTACAGCCTTTGAAAATATTATAAAATATGAAGACACTCTTTCATGTCTGATGAAATCATGTAATCAAGATAACATGTTAAGCTCATCACTGTTGTGGAAATTTGACTAGTAATAAAAACACAAATAAATGTTTAGATCTTTTAATTGCCTGTAAGATCTGGGAAGGTTTGGCTTCCCTTCTGCAGAAAAAGTGCCTTTGGGCAGGAAAAACTTGAAAATGTATATTCACAGAACTAAGGAACATGACTTGTGCTTTAATATCTGTAAATAATTTATAAAACAGCTGTTGCTAGTTCATCATTATTGTTTATTTAAAGTACTGGGTGTTGTAGAAAATGGTTTTTATTTAATATGTTTTCTCTTTTTTCTTGTAAATTTATGTGTGGCTAATTTGGACAAATTAGGATAGGCTAGTTCATTTCTTTTAATGTGAAATGTTTTATAAAACTAAAGAAACATTAGTGTTGGCACAGGAATTTTCTGTGTGTTTTTTTATAAGTAAAGAAAACCCAAATATAGTAATTTAAAAGTTCTGTAAGGTGCTCCAAAATGTCAGGATAAGTGTTAAAGGTTACTAAACAACAAGGTGGGTTTTGACGGCACAGTAAACTCAGGCAGAGGACGGAGGCAGGGAGCCTTTTTTCGCCCAGGAATATATACAATACAAGGTTTTTACATAAATGCTATCTGCCACTTAAACCATCTACTTTATGAGCCCTTAAAAGGATTTTATAGTTTGGTTATGATTATCATGATGCAATTCACTGGAGAGTCACAACCACAGACCTTGAATTCAAAGTAGTGTGCCTGATGATATCAGGGTTATTATTGGTTGTTATTATACATCAAAACCATTATGATGAGTAGTATTTTCATGGCTACTAGGATGGAGCTGGAATGCCAACAAATGTGCAAAAAGGAGCTTTTAGCTTCAACTTCTTGAAAGTCTAAAGATGCAACTTGTTTTCATGTACTCCTTGGGTAACAGGACTTAAATAAACATCGTTGTTATAGTGCACTTGAAGTTGCAAGAGCTCCCCATCTCCACAGACTGTATTTTTTGATGCGTGTCACATTATTTTTGTTTGTGCAAAATATTGCTGTGTTGAAACATGAATCAAAACTTCTTTTTTTTACCATTATTTCAGTTTTTGAAGAGCAAAGCGATAAGCTAGATGAGAGATAATAACGGAGCTCCATGCACTAACAACTACTGTCAAAAGCATGACATCGTCATGCTGAAAAAGCATCACAACAACAACTTTGCCATTTGAAACTGTTACTTAAAGAACTGTTACTTCTGTTACACGAGGTTTGTTTACACTTGTCATTGTTAGAGAGCTGTAACGTTGTCGATGGTCACTTTAAGTATACCCGTCACTAACCTGATTGGCTCTTGAGCACTATTTGCTGTGATGGCAGCCAAGTGAAAATAAAATCAGACCTGAAAGGTCCGATCCCAAGTGTGCTCACACCTTGCACTAAAATGTGTGTTTACACTTGTCTGCAAAGAAATAAACATGGCCATTATTTTTGCATCTTTACACCAAATGTATTGTCCTTTTTAATCTTTAATGGCAGCCGTTTGTTATAACAAGGTATAACACACGGAAAAGAGGAAAAAAACAAACAAAACATATCTGAATCTGTTTTTGAACGTGTTTTAGACTTTACATTAACTTTAGCCATTTGTGGTGGGATTTCGTAGGACCCATTTTAAATGCAAGGTCTTAACAGGCTCTCCGTGTCAAAGCAGCTTCATACAATACCAGAATTAGGGCAAGTCATGTATGTGTGGAAAACAGAGTAGACCTGGTGAGTTCATTTGAGCCATACCATTAGACATGCCATTAGACAAAATAAATAAAAGCCCAGCCAATTTATTGTTCAGAAATTGTTTAGATAGGACATTTTTGTTACTAGAAGTGATGGAGTTTGGTGTTGATGGTAGCTGATCGCTTTGTAGCCTCTCTCTGCTCTGGTTTTGCTTCATGTGTGAAGAATGATTACATAAGATGTGAAAGAGTGTCTTCATTTTCCTCTCTCTTATTCATTATTGATTCACGATGCCCTGTCCCCCACCACTTACTGAACTGACTGCAGTCAAATCTGTTACAACACCTGCTTGCTTATTTTAGCCGACCCTAAAACAGGAGTTAGCCTACGATGTGATCATTACTGTACATGCATCAGAGCAAGACTGCTAGACTTTTTAGTTTATACTTGGGGGAAAAAAAGAGATGTTTAAAATAACTTAATATGCAGTCAGTATTAAATGAAACATTTTTATTTCAGTGTTGTCATAGATGGATCTGATGTAAATATCTGATGTGAAATGGTGGATATAGACTGTAACAATCAACATAAGGGCCAGATGGAGAAAAGTTCAGTTAGAATTTATTTTTGTGGTTTGTTTTTTTTTAAAGAAAACATTAAAATGTACAAAAATAAAAAGGCAACAAAGATATCTTAAATATTTTAGAAATACGTGATCAGTTGTTTGTTTTTTCTTGTCAGAAGGAGAAAATTTGTGAACTTCAAGACACAAATCACAAATATAATTTTGAAGAGTCTTTACTTGCTACAAAATAATCCTGTCTAGACCTGAACAGTTTAAGTATTGTGGTTTTTGAGCTGGATGTGGTTTTTTATGGCGGTCTAGATGCTCTAAAAGCATTGATGTGGCTTTATACCATCTGGATTTTTCCATAGTGCCTATTTTTCACACATAAGGTTTCCCAAACAACAGGAAAGTGATTCGGGGAAGCAAAAATTTCATGTGCTAAAAGGTTTGCTGGTTGTTTTACTGGTTTCATATCAGCAGCAATCCCATCACTGATATAATCATTTTATTTTGGGAAACGCATGTGTCTGGTCTCAAAGTGCAGTTGGATCATTCCCGTCTTTGCTTTTTGAAGCCAGTATAGAGTGGTTTGCACAAAACTTTGTGTACGTATGACTGTTATCAAAGATGGCAATAAAATTAAAAAAGGAAAATAAATGCAAGCCTTAGATGGCCTGGATCAGCGGCACAACAGAAAGGTTGGTAGTTTGAACGTAGCTGGTGTGAAGCTGGCCTGTCGGTGGCTGTGAACTGCTCATATGGACTAAACTTCTGTCACTATTTTTAATCCCGGCTATTAAATCAGGATCTTTATGTGGATTGGTTGCATCAGTCCATCATCACACACAGAGAAGGATGTCATACCAGCACTTTTGCTCAAGAGAAACTGAACTTGGTTTAACTAACTGACCGTTGGTCAAAACTGACACAAAAAAACTACACTTTTCTTGGTACATCAATACATATTAGCTGATTTTTTTTTTCTCTATAACTTTTCAATTACATTAATTCACATGAGAAAGCCTTTGATGTGGTGTGACTTGCCTGAAAGTCCGGGGATTAAACCAGATGAGACTGGAGTAAGGTTGATTTTTGTTTGTTTGTTTGTTTGATTTTGGCCTTGCTTTTAAAGTAGTTTTCCTTCTCGACGCAAGCTTACCATTTGTCTAAAACAGATACTGTTTTTATAATCACGTGTGGTCATGTAACAGATTAGTTAGAGGAGGCCAGAACAGTGATCATGTGGTTTACAAACTGCTTCCGTTTTCTCAGAAAGTGACTCATCAAGAATGAGGTTACTCACAGATATGTGGAGTTTTGTGTGGGGGTGTGTGTTTTTCTATTCTGTCCTGTTGGACGAGCACAAGAGTGGAAGTGTAACTCAGAGTACTGCAGTTAGAGTGTGTGTGTGTGTGTGTCTGTATAGTATTTCCAGGTTGTTTCATCCTTGTTTTCCTCTAAACAAACTTTATATTTATATATAGATATATTTGTGTTAAGTTTAATGTCTCTGACTGTGTGGGATTGGTCATTTTGGTAGGACTGGACATAAAGTAGTACACACAGTTCCCCAGCTGCCAGATGACACTAATTACCTTCTCTCTCCTTGTCCACCCACACCTAAACACTCCCAGAATGTGAGACGGAGTAAGAGGATAAAAATCCCATAAAACGACAAACGGACACGTTAAAATCAAATTTAGCCACCCTCATGTTCCATCTGTTATTGATACCTTCTTATTTATACCCACCTATTCTATAATTCTAGTTCTTGTTATTTTGAATGGCTTATACTTATATCAAACTAGGATTTTGCTTTTCCTGTTAACCTTGTGAATAAAAGTCTGCTTTCTCTCTTTCTAGAGAGTCCAGTGAGGAGTGCAATGGGATCAGCGGTGCTCTGTCAGTGGAGTCTGTGCCAGGGCCAAGACTGAACTGGTGTCCTGTGAACACCACCGCCCCTGCCCCTGCTCCAGCTCCAGCTCCAGCTTCTGCACCAGGGCCCGAGCCCATGGCCAACTCTGTCAGGATGGGGGACGGCCTGGACACAGCACAGATGTCGGGCAGCGGCAGCCAGGGGCAGGCCCAGCAAGCGGGCAATCCTCCGCCTCCAGAGTACATCAACCCCAGCAGGCCAAAGCGCCAGACCAATCAGCTGCAGTATCTACTCAAAGTGGTGGTGAAAACCCTGTGGAAGCACCAGTTTGCTTGGCCTTTTCATGCACCGGTGGACGCAATTGAACTTGGCCTGCCTGTGAGTATCAGCTTTGTGTGTGTTTGTGTGTATTACAAACCTCAAAGTCTTTATGGTCACATTAGACGTTTCACGAAAGCTCCCACAAGCTTTTCAGCATCTAAACATTCCTACTGTATACTTATATATTGTAATCATAAATTTATAAAGATTCATTAATGTATGTAAACCATCGGTGCATCTTTCTTATTGATGCTATTGAGTTTTAATTCTCACTATTGTTCAAGGCTACTTAAATGCATCAAAGTGCTTTTTCTGCTGTTTAAAGTGATGAAGTGTCATATATTTTTGCATCAAGTTTAAACAGCAATGTATGTGAGGTTTTTATTTCCATGTGTACATTGATGGAGCAGTCTATGGACATAAAATACTTAAAATGTTTTGTTCATGGTTGCAGTATCCGTCCCTCAAGGACATAGTTTTTTCTTTTTCGCCTCTGTTCACTGTGGATTGTAACATACACTCCAGATTATAGAAACTAGATTTAAAAAAACAACAACAAAGAAATAGAAAACAAGGGAATCTCTTGAAATACTTAAGTATAAAATAATTCAATATCTTTTTTCATTATTGTTATCTATAAAATCTCTTGTTCATTTAAATGATGGAAGCAAACAAAAATGATCCAACTGAATAAATGAGACACAATATATGTGGTTATTTAATAGTGTTATGGGAAAGTATTAATATAAATGCCCATGGCAAAAGTCTGTGAACCTGCAGGAGGAGCTGTGACTCCTCTTTGTCCAGTGAGAATTGTGTCCAACATGTTGTGAAGATAAGCCTTTAACAGATTTGTTCTTTTAATCAACTCATACCGAATTGGCCCATTTTTTCCTAAATTGTTAATAACCAATTATACATATTATTTTAACATCTTCAGAAGTTGTGGAAACCTACTGAGCCTCCTGCTGATATTTACTCATAAATAAAGAATATTATGGATTCTCAGAGAAGTGAGGGTCTGATTAATGATATAAAATTAAGAACCACTGTTCTGCATATCTGGAATATCGTCGGCAAGGTCGAAGTTTGATTTGAAGCTAGATTTATTTTTAGTCTTTTTTAAAAAGAAAATACAGATGAAAGAGACTTATAAATGAAACCCAAAATCATTAATTTAATCCTACAAATATGTATAGTCTATATGCAGCTTTTTACACAATATTGAAGCAAACTTTGAGGTTTTGTTTTTTTTTTTTTTCATTAGTTTTAGAATATCTGAAAATTTCCCACATAGTTTCCTGTTACCGTAATTGTGTTCTATCATTTCAGGACTACTACACAATAATCAAAAATCCTATGGACATGGGAACAATCAAGAAAAGGCTTGAGAACAGTTACTACTGGAATGCCCAAGAATGTATTCAAGACTTCAACACAATGTTTACCAACTGCTACATATACAACAAGGTAACACAGGAGTCATTGTTGCCAGAGCATGCCAGAGTTTCTGACATTCTCGCACTTTTGCCAACGGTATTTGTCTCCCCCTGCAGCCCGGAGATGACATAGTGTTAATGGCTGAGGCTCTAGAGAAGGTTTTCCTCCAAAAGGTCTCAGAAATGCCTCAGGAAGAAACGGAGATTGCTGTCATGGCAGGAAAGGGACGTGGCAGGGGTCGGAGAGACCCAGGTACTTTGTTTGTTCAAATCTTTTGTTCTACAGATATTTTCACAGACCTGGTATCTGTAAAACTGAATATTAATTGAAGCTTCTTGTTCTGTGATATTAAGGTCTTAACTTGAAACCAGGGGCCATCATCGACTCTTTATCGACGACTCCTCAAACACGTGGTCTGTCAAACCTCTCAGCGGTGCCTCAGTCTCGAGGACCGGTGCAGGGCCCGCCATCACTACCTCCCCAGCCTTTGATGCCGGCCATGCCAACCCACGTACCCCCAACGTTACCGAGCCATGCGCCACAGCTTGGAGCTCCATACTCCCTGGGTCAATCCGACTGCGCTCCCCAAGTTCCTAACATGACTTCTGTGCCTCTCCCTGCTCAGACCTCTCTCCCCCCTGCATCCATCCAGAGCACTGCCCCCATCTTGCAGACGCCCATAACAATGACCAAAGTGAGTGTGATTGGACCGGTGCACTTAAAACCAGGCTTGGGAGCATCAGAAATGTGTGGTGCTTAAATTTGGGCAATTCGCTCTAATCACTTGTTTCTTTTTCTTTTCTGTTGTCGCTTCTCTGCTTTGGTTACATTTACTGCTACCCAGCAACGAAAGAGCCAAAAAAGGAAAGCAGACACTACAACACCTACAGCAAACGATCAGCTGAGTGAGTCTTCGCCAGCAGAGTCCAAGTCTGGGAAGACGCTACCCAGGCGAGAGAGCGTGAGACCCACAAAACTGATAAAGAAGGAAGCTCCAGACTCTCAGCATCACATAGGCATCGGGACAGGACTCGGTGGACCCAGTGGAGGACTTAGCCCCAAGCCACAGGATCAGTTGGGTTATTGTGCTGGTCTAATTAAGGATATGCTGTCCAAGAAGCACGCTGCTTACGCCTGGCCGTTCTACAAACCCGTCGACGTGGACGCACTGGGACTGCACGATTATCATGATATCATTAAACATCCAATGGACCTCAGCACCATCAAGGTGTGTTTAAAAGGGCATTATATATCAACAGTCGCAGAGAAATCGAAGATGTGCCAGTTGTGACGTGTCCAGTTATTGATACCTTTTGTTATCTATTGTATTTCTCAGGCCAAGTTGGAGAATAGGCAATACCGCGAGCCCCAAGAGTTCGCCGCTGATGTACGGTTAATGTTTTCTAACTGCTACAAATATAATCCACCAGACCATGAAGTGGTTTCCATGGCACGCAAATTACAGGTAAAATATCCACTTTTACCCAAATAGTTTTATTTGAGTTAATGCGGTTAAGAGATTGTCTTTTAACTAGATTTGGGATCAGTCAAGTCTGTTGAATCTTGCAGGGTTTCATTTCACCAGTTATAAAAGGAAAATGCTGGTTTTATTTTGTTTTAGGGTTTTTTTGAGTCAGAGGTAGATGAAAGAGCAGGAGATACTTTGATAATTGTAGTAATCCTGCAGTCCTTGTCAAGTTTGGGTATACAGTATACTCAGGAATGAGGAGATATAAATAAAGAAGAGCGTAGAGGTTCTGAAATATTCCATTTGGTACAAGTCTGAATGTTGGATGGTGTTATGTAAATTATATTTAAAGGTCTGCTTGAATGGTTTCATTTTCTCTCTCCTGCTGGTTTAGTGTCTAAAAGTAGTAAAACATAAATAAGCACTTGGATAACTCCTAATATCATTTCTTAGGATGTGTTTGAGATGCGTTTTGCCAAGATGCCGGATGAACCTGAGGCCAAGCCTACAGTTTCAGCGCCTGCGCCTATACTCCACCATCCTGCCCCCGTTAAGCCTCAGCCTCCTTTGGCTCACGTTGCCTCGTCTTCAGACAGCTCCAGTGACTCATCCTCGGAGTCCGAGTCTTCTACGGATGACTCTGAAGAGGAACGAGCCCAGAGGCTGGCAGAGCTCCAGGAACAGGTCGGTGATCAAAGAAGGTTCAAGGTTGTGACAAGTTTGTTGTTCACTTCTTGTAAAACTTTGTGAGGTCTGCTCTAATCTCTCCAAACAGCTGAAGGCTGTCCACGAGCAGCTGGCTGCCCTGTCGCAACCGCAAGCCAGTAAACCAAAGAGGAAAGAGAAGGAAAAGAAGGAGAAGAAAAAAGAGAAGCATAAGAAGAAAGCCAGCATGGCTGGTCTTGCAGATGAGATCCAGGATCCTACACCTGTATCGCAGCTGTCTAAGAAAACCAAGACCCTTAACAATAACAACAAAGAGATTGTTACCAAGAAGAAACCCAGGTGGGTATTAAACTTTTCTCAGGCACTAAACCTTATTATTGATGAGTACTTTGCAAAATTACTTATTACCAATTTTATTCAGTCTTAAAGTCCACTTCTTGTCATGCTTTTGCATCAGCAGTTCTTAATTATTACACATTGGTCTTGTTATTATGAAACTACAACTTATCCTAAGTCATTCATGTCTCTGGATCTCTGCAGTAAAAAGGAGGCGATGAAAAGCAATCATCCCTCAAACCTGCAGCCAGTTCCCACCCTGGAGGATGATCTTGGAGCCCCCGGGTCATCAGTTACAGGGGATAAGTGCAAGCCTATGACGTATGAAGAGAAGAGGCAGCTAAGCCTGGACATCAACAAGCTTCCTGGTGACAAGCTTGGCCGTGTGGTGCATATTATTCAGTCCAGAGAGCCCTCGCTCAAAAACTCGAACCCTGACGAGATCGAGATCGACTTTGAGACCCTGAAGCCCTCCACTCTGCGTGAGCTGGAGAGATACGTGTCTTCCTGCCTCCGTAAGAAGAAGAAGGTTCCAGGTTAGCTCATGAAATCAGCTGTATATCACTAGGAAATCAAAGAAGTGATATATTTTCATTCTGCTTTTGGAAAATCCACTGACATACTTGTTTTCTTCCAGTTGAGAAGACCGTGGAGTCCATGGCTACTTCAAAAAAGACGGGATCTTCTTCAGAGAGCAGTGGCTCCAGCTCAGATAGTGAAGCTGAGGGGACAGGTGAATTACTGTAAAATTGACTATTTCATTTCCCATATTTAAAAATAAATACACTTTTAAAAATTATCTTACTTTTATTTTTAGGAATTATTAAACAGCAGAAAAAGAAGAGTCAGTCTGTGAAGGAGGGAAAGAAGATGCATCCTCAAGTTCAGACCTGCCCTGCTCAGACTGGCCTTCAGTCTCAAGCTGTTGGCCCTCCATCCACCAATCAGATGAAGCAGCAGCAACAGCAGCAGCAACATCAGCCTTCTCCTGCGAGCTTCATGGCTCCTCCCCCTGTTACTGCACTGGAGTCTTCCCAGTTACTAGAGACTAGCTTCGAGTCCCTGCCACCTTTCGGAGGCATGCTCATGTCCCACAACCCAGGCAACCCAGCATCCCCTGCACCTCCACATCTAAACGCTCACTCTACTGGGTCGGTATCCCCGGAGACGCACCCCTTCCTCAACCAGCATCCTGTCCTCCCATCGCCAGGTAAGAGTGTATACAGGTGTTGCATGTTTAATGGGTTCAGTATTTGATACTTCCTTGATTATTATTATTATTATTATATTTTAATGCTTCTGTAGCTACCAGTGTAACTTCCTCTATGGCTCCTGTCCCCTTGCAAGCATTTATTTTTTCAGATTGAGTTCAGATTATGTCTGCACAAATGTGGTTATACACTTTATTTCCTTAATAACATGGATTTTATAACATTGCATATTTAGGACTGATAATAGTGTTCATCAACAATCCTTCATTTTTCACTTTTGTCTTTACTGTGCTTTCTTAATGAAATGTTTTTGTTTCTTTTGTGTTTTCTGAAACTGTGTGACATCAGCCCTACATATCTCCATGCCCCAGCAACCTTCTCGGCCCAGTAACAAGGCAGCGCCTCTTCATCCCAAACCCCCCCAGCAGCAACCAGCACCACCTCAGCAGCAACCAACTCTGCAGCTGCAGCAACAGCCGCAGCAGCTTCCACCCCAGCCAGTCGCCCCACCGCAGCACCAGCTCTCCTCTCAGGTCCTCCACCCTCCTCAGCCCTTGCACCAGCGGCCCTTGTCCCCCCCAACACTGACGCCTCAAGGCTTGCTGTCTTCCCAGCCTCCTCAGATGCTGCTGGAGGATGATGAAGAGCCGGGGTCTACGACCCCTATGAATCAAGTGCAGTTATACCTACAACAGTTGCAGCAAGCTCGTCAGCCCCAGCAGTCCATGCAGTCGCTGCAGGCGCAGGTTCATCAGCAGCAACAACAGCCACAGCAGCAGGGACCGACTTCCCTCCTGCAGTCTGCCCAGGGACAATCTCAGCTTTCCACTCAGACTTCGCTGCCTCCTCCCCAGCTCCCTGTTCAGTCCCAGCCCACATCATCACATCAGGCCCTGCCTCCACAGATAGCACAGATACCCCTCCATCAGGCACGTCACATGCTGCATGCTCAACAACAACAACAACAGCAGCAGCAGCAGCAGCA
>JAOWBL010000023.1:6486721-6523013 GCA_028564865.1 Zenarchopterus dispar
AATAAAAACCTTTTAAGGCTGCTCGTCCTAACCATTACTTCCGTAAGGTTGAAATATGAAAAGCACTGTTATTTATGATAAAATTAAAAAAAACTGCTTAGGTATTGTCTTTAATCTGTAATATTCAATTTATCCTTATATACTGTGGTCTGGTAGACAACGTTTTCTACAATCGTGTGTTTACTGCCCTCTTGTGGCCACTTTGAATACCTACAACATACTGATGAAAATATCGTAAACCGAAACTTAGTGAGCAAAATGAAACTAGACCTACTACATTCTCGTGGAAAAGAAACATTACTCGTATAAAAGAAACGATGGCATTCAACCAGTATATAGCTCTTTCCGTTAGAAAAATCAGCACGAGTTTCGGTTAAATGGCTCTGGTTATTTTATAAACGCTGTTGCAGTTCACAAATATGACCGCTAGGGGTCCTAATCCTGTAAAATTAAAAGCGTCTTTACGCTTCATTATCTTTTGACACCAACCTCAACATACTGTTCTTCAGCAACCTTGTGAGATTATAATAATATTCTTACTATTCGCATTGGAAATATAAACGCTCCATATGGTGCAAAATGAACGAATTATTTTTTGTGATAACTGTATAAGGATCAGCAAAACAACAGTCACCATTATAACAAGGTATGCTGATTTATTTAGGAGCTAATGACGTCACAGAATTCTTTGAAACATTTTGTTGTATGCAAAATACGATTATCTATTTCCCTTTTATGATACAAAGATTGAAGTTTATGTAAAAACTGTTCATTCCTACTTGTATTTTGTAGTTACTGTAATTAATTCAATTCAAAGATACTTTATTAATCCCCAAAGGTCAATTAACTGTTGCAGTAGTCATAATTTCAAGTTAACCAGTGCTTTTATTGTCATTTCTTTCAAAATGATTTGAGCTAAAGTCTGGTAAGGCATGACAAATTAAGATTCACCTGTTCACAATCAGGCATTGATAAGTAGTATTGAAAAGTAAAACGAGAGTTCAAAATAAATAGTCTTTTCTGTAAGTAAACTAGAAAACACAGAGATACAACACAATCTCACACCACCATCGTTTGTGTAACTCTGGCTGAGAGTGAGTTTTATACTTTTTGACAGCAGCTCGACTGGTTTCTGAACACTAAGTATATTCACTTCTGATTGTGTACTCTTTTAATACAGGTGCTATGAAGACATCAGTCCCTTAAAAAAAACTTTATTGTCCAAATATGAACACAAATTACAACTTAACACTCATTATTCCATGAATCAAAAGCTGCAAAGCCCAGTTTCATCTACACAGAATGAAGCTTAAACTCCACATCACATCTTGGGAATGACGCACACCAAGAGGCTCTACTGCTGCAAGAGACAAAAGGACTTGTGTTAGTGAAACTTTGAGGCAATATTTACCAGGATTGGCAAGTGCCAAAATGTACAGCAGTATCATATCTACAACTATTGGAACAAATACATACTTCAGGCAATTTGTAGAAAGAATGAAAAAGGGAAACTGTCGGACCCCGCCAGCACTTATGTATCAGGTAATGGTCAATACTTGATCATAGGTAAGTCAAGTAAGTAATCAGTTCTGATGTTAAAAGTCATAGTGGCCAAATGTGATGTTTTACTGGAAAGACCGTGTCTGAAATATGTCTCTGATTACAGATGTCGGGATATGACACCTCTGGTCACTTGTTGAACTGCTCAGGGGCTACACTTAAAAATGAGCTTCTTTGTCCATCTTGGCAGAGGTAGCCTGACTGGACATTCCTCCATAACAATAAAGGAAAGTTTTTCTACATAATGCTGTCAATCAAGGCTCAGCAACGACAGTATATAAATGTTTGGATGACTTGTTTTATGATTTAGCACAAAACTCAAAAGTTGGATTGACTACCAGCCAAAATTGGCTTGTTTTTATCATAAAAGGGGCAGGACACTGCAGAAGAATGCAGATGTGCACACTCACCTTGGCCTTCTGGTTCTGTACAGGCAGGTACAGTTTAAACTCTGCTGGGAGTTCATCCTCAGAGTAGAGTCTGTCTGAAAAGTACACCCTCCTTATACGGCAGTTTGCATGAATCTGAGGGCAAAACCGATGAAACTTTAGCAAAAGAAAGCAATTGCATGGATATTGAGGTCGTAGTGACACAGATCCTTCTCTGAGCACTAACCTGTACACGAAGAGTCTCAGTGTAATTGGTCCCGTAGGCTCTCCTGGTGAAGTCTGACAGATTGAACTGAATCTGGTTCCAGCCATCATCAAGCCTCATGGGCATGGTACAGATGAAAGGCTTCACCCGTGTTGTACTCTGATAGTTACTTGCCCGAAACCGTCGACGAACGTTTTTATCATCCAACACCTTGGAGGTGGAGTTAAATATGGAGACACAGAGAAAGCATGTTTGAGCACAAAAACAGAACAGCCTGTATTTCAACAAGATAGAAAGGGTCTTTAAATCCATACCTGGACCTCAAAGGTAAAATACTTCTTGAGGTTTTTTATGATCATGACCAAAAAAGGAAGTTTGATGCCGAGTGTCTTCTTCGGGTCTGCAGGGCACGTTATGTAGGTGGTGCTGCAGGGGAGAAGGAGTTCACAGAAGAGCAGGATTAATGACACGCAGTATTCATAGAGGCACCCTGGAAAAGTCACCATTTAAGAACAGGTATCAATTTTAGTATCAAATAATATCCAAGTGTTGATTTTTTTTTTTTTTTGACAATCTCAATACAAAAATATTTAATTATGTAACATTCTTTCACAAGACGTAATTTCTACTGTATACAGATTATATTATTATCAAACTGATAATTTACATTTACTTAATTCATCCTCGAGATTGTTTTTATGAGTTAATTGCTTTTATTTACATTTACTTGTACTTCTTTAATTTATATATTAATTTTTTTTTTTTACGGGGGTCTGCTGGAGCCAATCCCAGCTCATTAGATGGATTCAGTGGGTATAGAAAACTAACTAGTAATCTGAGTCTAACTAGGGAAACTAGGGATGCTCTCCTCCTGCTTTTTCACTCCCTCATCTGATATGATACCCAGACTTTGTATATTGGCTGATCTTTCATACAAGTAATATGTGAAAGAGACTGAAGCATCAGACTTGCTATTCAATCCATCAGCTGCATGTGCAGTGGAGAGAACACCTTAGAATGAGCTTGTTTTCTGGATTTTTTTTGCCATGTGGTCTGATTTTTACTCAAGTCACAATAAAGGACAATGTGCTTAAGCTGTGTTGTTACTACATTAAACATTAATGGTGCTGGAACAAAATGTGTTAAATAAAGACAGAAACTTCTAATAATCTGTACCTGAGCTCCTGATATTTGTCTGTTATTGTGACTTAGAGGAGGATCAGATCGCATTTCATCAAAATAATGCAGAAACACCCACAGAAGCTGGCAACCTACACTTCAACTACAGCTAACAACTGAACAGAGCTGCTGCAACGTTATTTAAGTGAATTATCAACATAAAAGGCCCCGTACACCTCAGGTTTATGTTTAAGTCACTGAATCTGGGCTGAAGAATATGTAAATACTTCTCACCTGACGTTTGCTCCCTCGATTTCCAACACATTTGAGTGTATATCATTGTCTGGGACTCTCTTGATGTGGCCATTTCGGACCTAAGAATACACAGTAAAGCATTAATACATGTATAATTTTTCTTGTCTTTGCTAACATTGCACATTAAAACGTTTCTTTTAATGTAAGGGGGGGGGGGGGGGGCAACAAAAAGAAAGGGAGACGACGCTGGCGTTGTCATAGTTACCAGAAAGGTATAGTCAATTGAGGAACAAATAAGCTAAACACAACAAATAGTTTAAACCACCTTATACAATTACCTAACCACAAAAACAGTCTGAATGAAATTGAAAGTTTTAAGAAAGCTCATGACTCGGGCTGCCATTTAGTACAACTGGTGAAGTATGCTAATCTGAAATCAGTAAGTAGCATTTACCGTAAATCGTTGCTTACCTTCTTATCCCATATCTGAAGCGGCTTGCTTCCAATGCTGTACAGGATTGACAGAAATCCACTTTGGAATGTGTTCTTAAACATTATTTTTTAATATTTTTTGGTCGCAATACACAGTACTTGTGCACACTAGCAACAAGCGAGTCATTTGTTTACCGACTTTTGTTTCCGGTTCCCAAGGTTACTTCCGTTTGCAGCGACATCAACAAGGCCGCTGTTTAAATTTAGAAGTTTATATTTAAACATTTAACATTTGAGTTTGATTAAAAGTGGAGACACACATCTTCCGGGAAAAAGAGGAACAGAATGTTTTTCGCTGTTTTAGCGTTGCTAGGGGAACGGATACTTCTTTCCCTTGTTCACAACGGTTCTTCTTAACGTCAACACATCGTCATAGCAACCGTTGTTAGTATATTTGATGAGAACAGAAAGCCAGAGCTTGAGCGGTCGGGAAGAGGAAGAGGCATATATAACTAATATTAGAGCTATATTTTATAATTTTGTAGTGTGAAGAAATGTTTCCACAACACCATTCGTATTCTGGCAAGATTTGAAATCCGAAATCAGCGCGTTAGTGTCGTCCAGTCAGGTGCTCACCCTGATGCTTTTCCTGTTTCGGGGGAGCACAGATGTGCACGCTGATCGACAGTGAGTGACGTGCGTGTAACCCCCTCGTGTTACGTGTGACCAAAGCACATCTCTGCTTCCTGTTACACTCTCCTGTAGAAAACTACATCAACATTTTCTTTCATTGCCCGTTTATATAAGCATGTATTAAGTCTTAACGACTTTTTCTTTATGTGTTATTTGTAAACAGAAAAGTCTAGATTAAGTGACCTGGCAATTTTAGAAATAAAAACCCAGATTCAAAATGGAATTTAAAATATCTAAAAAGTCATATTTCTTTTTTGAATGCACTTTTTTAAAAAATGTAACTTTCTTGTATTTGTACACATTTGTACACCAAAGTGATTAATTGATTATCTTAAAGTTGCCCCACGCCCTCCACCCCACAAAAACTACACAAATGCTTTTACGTTTATAAATGTTTTTTTTTAACTCATGGAGCTTTACTGCCCTCTTGTGGCCACAATGAGGAAGCACAGTATATTTAAGTAGTCAAGTGCCCTTCCATACAGGTTAAAACACAAAAAAAGTCAACTAAAATCATTTTGATTCAAAAATCTATTAAATTAAAATGATATAAGTGTACTATTTTGCCTACTAATATATTAGCCTATTGATTACGTTCACAACAGTACAACACAATAATGAACTTGGTGTACTTTGGAGGCAGCTGAAACACGCTCGATCTGTAGATTGACACAAAAGTAGATTAATCACTCCAGGTAAAATCACTTAGGTTTTTTTTTTTTAAAGGTATGCATAGAAACGGGGGGTAGATACAAACGCAGACGTAAATGCAAACGCAAATGGAAATGCAAATTCAAATAATAACAAACAAACAAAGAAAAGAAGCATTGAATCGTGGAGGGAAGGAACATCATGGCAGCAGACACAAATGTATCAGGGCTTCAGCTGAGGTTGAAAAAAATATGTTAGTCTATTAAAATTTAGTGAGATCCCAAGTTTAGACGTTATATTCATAAAAGCCTATCTCCACACCAATACCGAGCCCTTGAACATGCACAACAGAACTTAGAAATTAAAATAGGATAACTGAACATGGACATTTATCTGTAGTCGTGGCCACTGGTGACAGTGAAGACTCACCATACTAAAATTATACTAACCAAAACCTAACTTTACTAATTATGTCTACATCCGCTCTGCTGTTTGTGATACCCATACTGTAGTAAACATGAACATTTCCTTCCCTTTTTTTCCCCAATTTACATATCTTAAGCATATATTTTTTTGCACCCCTAATCTTCACTTGAAGCTCCAAAACTTTGCAAACTTTGACCTCCACCGCAAAATCTCCCCCGTGAGGCGCAAACTCCCAAACTCCCAGACGGAGTTGTGTTTTGTCCGATTGTTCAGGCAGCGCTTGAACGCAGCCTCCTACCTGTCGGTCAGGTCCAGCTGATCTGAGTGAGAGTGATTCAGAGTGGCGTCGACATGAAGCCGAACCGCCACATGATTTGACGGCTCTAAAAAAAAAAAAAAAAAAAGAAGTAAAACTTTGTGTTTATACCGATGGCAGCTTGAGTCGTTGTTTTGATTAAGGACGTGTCTGGATGGAGGAGACTCTTAACTGGGTGGTAAGTTTCATGTTAACGCTCATTTACCTTCATTTCACGAGGGACATTCGGTATCAGTGACATGAACCTGATTACGGGAAGGGAAAACTTTTTACAAAATGTTTGTTAATAACACTGTTTTTAAGGGTTGGGTAAAGGACTCCACAGGTAAACCGTTAAAATCAGCCGAAAAGACGCTTCTCAGGTGCTTCTCGGTTTCATTTTCATTTATAGTTCTCTCCAATGTCCAAACTGGAATTGGGCTCGGTACACATCCTACAATCAGCATGGACATAATAGTCGTCGTAAAAGTGGGCGTACACTTCTTTTAATAGTTATTCAAAGGGACAGGTCCGCCGTCCACTCGAGGCTGGTGGCATATTTTACCGTGACTGTCGTCACTTGAGTTTTATTACCAAAAGCTGAGAGCCTGCTGAGAAGTTGAAAGTATCCGGGATGAACAGCTTCCGGTGTAACCCAAAAGAAAACAAACACTGTGCCAGCTTCTACTTTTGGAGGTGGAAGCATCATGGTCTGGGGCTGTCTTACTGTCAGTAGATCAAGAGGAACATACACGAAGTAGCCCTGCACTTTTCAGCACAGATTTAAGATGTCAGACACTTGTTTAACTTTGAATTAAGGGGATAAATATTCCATACACACAACAAAATTGGATTTTGTATGATGTCGAGCCTTCTCAAAAGTCTGCCCTCAAACAAAAAGGTGTCTGGTTGGGTCTCCACATAGCCAGGTAAATTTATGATTCCAAGTTTCTTTAAAAAAATAGTCAAATATTTTATTATGAATATATGTAAACTGAATTTTCTCTCTCTCTCTCTCATATATATATATATATATATATATATATATATATATTTATTTTTTTTCCTTTTTTTTCTGCAGATATGGCTATGA
The DNA here is from genome assembly GCA_028564865.1 of Zenarchopterus dispar. Taxonomy (NCBI): domain Eukaryota; kingdom Metazoa; phylum Chordata; class Actinopteri; order Beloniformes; family Zenarchopteridae; genus Zenarchopterus; species Zenarchopterus dispar. The sequence continues at coordinate 6,493,840 of JAOWBL010000023.1, forward strand.
TCAATGAGAATGTTTCCTGTTATTACGATAAAGGCGTCGTCTTCTTCTATGACAACGTGAAGAAGAATATTAATAAGGAGTGGACATCACGGGACTTGTGTGTTATCGGACTGGGCTTGACGGTATGCGTGATTGTAGTACTGGCCAACCTGCTGGTGATGGTGGCCATCTTCATGAACCGCCGTTTCCACTTCCCCATCTACTATCTCCTGGGCAACATGGCTGCAGCAGATCTGTTTGCAGGTGTTGCGTACGCTAACCTTATGCTGAACACGGGCCCGTGGACCAGCACGCTCTCAAAGAAACAGTGGTACATTCGTGGGGCTTTGATTGACATGAGCCTGACTGCCTCTGTCGCCAACCTCCTGGCTGTCGCCGTGGAGCGCCACCAGACTGTCATCACCATGCAGCTGCACAGCAACATGTCCAAGCGACGTGTGGTGCTGCTCATCATCTGCATCTGGGTCTCAGCCATCATCATGGGTCTGGTGCCCTCAGTGTTTTGGAACTGCGAGTGTGACCTCAAGGACTGCTCCACGGTTGCTCCCCTCTACAGCCGCCGCTTTCTTATTTTCTGGGCCGTTCTCAACCTGCTCACCTTCTTCATCATGGTGGCCATGTACACCCGCATCTTCGTCTACGTGAAATGCCAGGGCCGGTACACATCTCAGCACACATCAGAGATGCGGCAGAACCAGACTATCATCAACCTGATGAAAACCATCTCCATGGTTCTGGGTAAGAAGCAGCACTTGTCCTTTATGCCTCATCACTTCATTCATGAAAAGAAACTGGACTTCTGTTAAAATGGCTCCTATAGCGCGGGCCTCATCTTATTGGTGCAAGTACATGAAGTGCATCTCTTTTCAAACCTGTTTTGCAGCTTTTTGTTTGTCAGGCTTTATCTGATTATTGGCAGCCTTTGACAGTGAAAGAGTGTTTCCTGGCATCTACACTCAAATTCCTCAAAAGAAGTAAATGTTATAAATAGCAGTTAAATGTCGACACTGAGCAGCGAAGGTGCAAATGTGACCAAAAATAACCATAACTTGAAAGTTGTGAAGTTATTTTTTTTCTCATCTGTGTAGGTGCCTTTGTGATCTGCTGGACACCCGGCCTCATGACGCTCCTCATGGATGGATTATTGGGTGAAGCCAGCAAAGCCAACACCTATGAGAAGTTTTGTTTGGTGATAGCAGAGTGTAACTCGCTGGTAAATCCTATAATTTATTCGCTGCGAGATGAAGAGATGCGAAGGACGTTCAAGTGGATCTTGTGCTGTCTGTGTCGGAGAACTGGACATCAGAGCGAGACGTCGCCTACTGAATTTGACTCGCCGGTCCAAGAGGTAACCCTCTGACGCAGAAGTTTAACCAGGCTGAGCAGAATATAGAGACGCTATTCCTTATCTATGAAGTGTAAAAAGAAATCGAAACTTGTTTTCAGTTAATGACTCGCGCAGATTTCACTTCCTGCATGTGCATGCTTGTATTGAAACGTTTTCAGCAAGTAAGGAACCAAGAGATTTTAACAACTACTGTTAAAATTCAACTGAGAGCCACTTCTTGAAATTCATTACTTTTTTTTTCTTTGATTTTTGTTTGCAGCACTCTCTTGACTGTGTACTGAAGTTGCAAGACGAAGCCTTACGGAAATCTCCAGATGCCGAGAGAAAAGACGACAGACGGACAGCGTCTGTGGTGTGATGGTGGAAGGGGAAAAAAATGCTGTCAATCTAAGAGTACATGTGTAAATTTCAGTTTTCTGTTTACCAACAGCCCATGTCTGTAAAGTTTACCTTTTGTAACAAAATAAAAAAAAATATATATACAAAAACATCAGATTCCCATCAACAATAAAGTATTCACTTCCAAGGATTATATTCGTCTTTGTGTAGCTAACAGATTCACGTTAATCCTTAGGTGGTGCAATCTCTTTTATTACATTTGAGACAAATTATAAAATGAAACACTACTAAAATCTGAAATCAAATACTGAAAAATCACACTAAATATTTTTTTTTATTGATTTTTCTAATAAGAACACTACAATTTGTCATATTCTTCCTTTTTGTTTTTACTCTTTCTAGAACAATTCTAAAGTTGAGGTATAAAAGGAGTTCATACAGACTCACAAGTCTGAAAACAGTTGGGTTATATACAAGAGAAATGGAAAGACAGAGGTAGAGAGGGGTAAATACAAGGGAAAGAAGGGGGGAATACAAATACTAATAAAAACAAAAATCAAAAAGGCTTACAGAGCCGTTTGGTGCTGTGAAGTCATGTCCCTTGCAGAATCCACTCAAAAATGTAATTTGACTGTAAAAATCGACTTTACGCTGACATTTATTATTATGCTTTTCTGATTCAAGGTGAATGTTAATGGTAGTAAATGATCACTGAAGCAGAGTGCAAGTTTGAGGAAAGAGCCAGGTGAGTAAATGAATAAGTTAGAAATTGAGTCTATAAATCACAATACTCTGAGTCCACCAGAAATGTTCAAACACTGTGGTTTCACAGCACCAAATGATACATCTGTAAACACTACATTGCAACCTGGTTATGTAACAAAAAGACCTAAATAATTCAAACTGATTATTGTGAATCTGGCGAGATAAAGGCCAACGTAAAACTGGCATCTCAACCAAATAAGTTTATAAAAGGAAAAAGGAGAAATAAAAATACTGAAACATTACACAAACTGTACAGTGACATCCATTACAACAGGTAGAAAAAGGGGGCGGGCACGATAATTTGGTGTGGCAACAACGTTGTAAGATACAGTCGGATCAACTGCAATGAGTAACAAAATAATTAAATGTGGGATCTCACATGTGACCAGATTTCAAGCTCAAGTTTTGCTCCGTAACATGGTTCAAAGAAGTCTTCAATGACAACGAAATCTTAATAAGGCTTACCTTACTATCAAAATGCTTTGTTATCCACATAACATTTAATGTATAAAATAGTTCCAAAGAATGAAAATCCCCAAAAATGTTGCAGGTTTGTCTTACGAGTTTTAACTACACCCAGTGCTGCCTCCTTTTTTTTTTTGTTTGTTTTTTTCATTTTGTTTTTTTTTTTTTGGTAACAGAGGAGAGAGAAGCCCTTGCCCGATTGGCCATAAAACTAAAAAATATATATAATTTTTCTGTTTAAACAGAAGGTATGAAGTGAAAGGTAAAGGGAAGAGCATTCCTTTGATGCTCACAATCAAATTAGAGTTGTGATGAGTTGTTAGAGTTGTGTTCGATCCACCCACCCACCTATGATATCCCATAACAGAATGCCCAGAAATCAAAACTTGAGGCACAACACCACCACGAAAAGAGACATAGATACAAATATAATTACCTTCTCTCTTCAGACATAAGACAGCTGTGCACCAACTTTAGAGAGAGAGAGAGTAGTATTATTACATTGCTGAACTTTGTATTTTTGGTTTTGGTACAACAGTTGGTTGCAGTGTGTTGCCTCAGGCTCACAAGCTCAAATGTTCCAAGATGGGGAGGAAATCCCAGTTTAATCCCACCTTGTGTGTCATTGGCTGCTGGAAGCACCCAGTCTTTATAATGCTTACAAAGTTTACATGGGCACCAACAAGTTTAACTAAGACACCCCAAGAACACTGTGCACACTCCCACACAGAGACACACGTCATAGCAATACATGATGCACTTTTTTTTGTTTTTGGTCTGACTGTTATAATTATATCCTTTATTTTTTTTTATTTTTTTTGTTTAATAATAATTAAAAAAAAGAATGAAGCAAAAAACTTGGAAGGTTAAATGAAAAACTATCACACCTAGAAGTTCTACATGCATGGAAGACAGTCACATTTCTAAATTCATGTCACGCTTGTCCCAATAACACATTGATGCCCTCTAATCTTTCTAGCCTTCTTTTCTTGTCATTTAGATGTTTTACTGAGCTCATTTTTGGTGGTGGCTGGTGCATTCTTGGTGAAACAGCATTAGAAATTAGCTACAATCAAACAAACTAGTGGACAGAAAGCAAGAAGTAAAAGTCTACAAGCCAACTACCAACATCCTCTATTGGTTAGGAATAAAAAGGGCTATTAGTTACATCCACTAAACCAAAGATATTCTCTCTGCCCTTTTCTCCTCATCAACCCTAAAATCGCTTGTCCTGGTAAGCGCCTAAATGGCAGAAACCCATTACAAGAGTGCTAACATTTGTGCTTGGCACACCTTTTCATGTTAGCTCTCGATGAAAACCGCTGTAAAAGTTATGAGGGGCGTTTGCATGCACTTTTGTTCACGTCTCCGTTATTCTGTTTGAAATCTCAACAGAGTAAAACATCAAGCTATAGAGGACGAGAAGATGCAACGGTGTCTTGTACTGATTTGGCAGAGGGTGATCTCAGAGGAACACTGGGGCAGCACTTTGGTACAAGCGAGGTGAGCAAAGCTCCCTGGTGATCCATATCCACAGTTTGGCTGTCAGACGCCAAGGCTTCAACCGACACAGTCAATCACAGAGTTTCCCCAAAGCAAAGAGTTCAGTGTAGAAGTCAACAGCACATGAACAGGCTGCTGGAGTACTGTATAAAGTTAACGTGCATGTACAAATGATGCAGAAACATCACGATCATCTACACAGCTGGTCAGTGGTTTTCAAAAAAGAAGAAGAAGAAGAAGGAAAAAAAAACTCCTTGACAGTTAGTTTGGATGTGTTTTTAGTTGTAGTGAGCTCCGTTCTCCTTTCATTCTGACTTACAAAGATTTTAGCGTCGGAGTGGTGCAGAAGGGAAAAGTCCTCCAAATTAATGTACAGCTGTCCTGTGTTCCAGCAAAGCGTATGTATGCGAGATGCGAGTGCAACCATGTGTGGTTAGTTGACAAAGGAGAAGTGAAAAATAGGAACAGAAGATAGTCGTCTGAGCAGATCAACGAAGGAATGAAGTGAAGGCAGGTAGAGCCACCGAATCAGTTGGAGGTGTCTGAGTGGACGCTGCCAGGAGGACCGGGAGGGGAAGTAACCGATGGGGGGTTGGTGGTATCCTGCCAGCTGTTAGCCTGCAGACAGAGAGATGGGAGAGAAACTTTATAAAGCCGTTACTGATATCCTGTATTATTTACATAAAAGATGCACTGCCAATTTCACTCTGTTTTTTTGAATACTGGACTAAGTTAAGTCTAAAAATTCAGCAAATTCCCTTTCACACACACACACACACACAAAAAAAAAAAAAATCAGCATTCCAGAAACAAAAGTGAGACTAAACAGTCTGTGTGAAGTGTAACATCACCTTACATATGTTATGCGTCTATATATCCAAAACAACAGTTCACTTCGCTTTGTGCAATTTTAATTAGCATCTTTCTGACTATTTGATATCTTGAGCAATAATTGTGATCAATTTGTTGCCCTGGAGGGCTGAGGGGACACGCTTAACGGGTTTAGCGAGCGTGCTAGTGCCAATGACGGCGCACTCATTCATAAAACTGCTCCCGTGATGACGCACCAGCCTGTTGTAACTGGGAAGGTTGACGTTTGTTACTCTTCAAGCTGCTGGTGACAACAACTATCGCTAAGGACCCCATCAAGTGTTTAAATCTGGGTTTTAACAGTTAGTGTATCATATGTCGGACTATAACTTAGTTCACTTTTTCCTTACAGCTTCACAGATGAGTATGTGGGTCAACCCTCAGATGCTTCTGTTAACGGGAGAGGTCATGATGGCTACGTCTTTCCTCATTGAGAAACTTTATTAAGCCATATGTATTAGAGCTGCGTGGATGCTTACAAAATGATGAGACATTTAAGTAAAAATATTACCTATGTCCTTCTCTTTATATGTATCGCTATAACTATTTGTGGAAATCCCTGATCATCATTGGTGACTCCATGTGGTCTTGGTCTTAGTGAACGGCTCATGAAGGCATTCACCTGCCATCACGCACGCTCAACACAACAATGAATTTTCAGTTCCTGTGTGAGCTCTGCAAAGATGGTGGTGGGAAATGCATCTGGCTGCTTGAAAGGTCACTGGAGGTGTTCGGCAAAGAGAAATTGTATTTAAGCAACTTTTGCTTCAAAGATTGCTGTTGCACACATAATATTTCTGACATTTAAAAAGCCTATTTTCTAACAGAGTGAGACATGGAGCAGGCTGACCTGCCTGAACCTGACAAAGTTGCTTTTCAGGGAGGTGGTTAATAATGTTTACATGGTTTTACAAAGCACCATAATCTAAATGAATAGTTATTGATCATTACGTCAAAAGATGACACATTCTGGAAATCCTTGAAGTCAGCAACTAATACAAACAGGCTCTCTTAAGAGAATAAAAGCTGATCCAGCTGTTAGAAGAAGAGATGGGTGATTGAAGGGCTGTGTGTCTCGTCACAGCTCAGATGGCTGAACTGTGGTTAAGTTGGTGGAGGAAGATGGTATGGTGTACTTGGTGGAACTTTTTTCTTAACCACCTTAATTTTCTCATAACCTGACTCGAATGGATGCAGCTTGAGGGTAGCTGCATTCATTCAACCGCTTCCTCAGACATACTAAAATTGGACAGTTGTGTAGCACCTGATTTCATTTTTTACTCGAAGAGAGAATATTTTTCATGTTTTATCTTCTGCAACTCTGTGGCAAGGTCGATTAAATGTTTACTGATGCAAAGTTTTGGAGCAGCGGACGTAGTAGAACTACAACCACGCGGACATCGGCGGTGTCGCTGTCATGCCACGCACTGTACATGTGGCTACCACAAATGAACCTTTCAGCTATTTAAATCATTTATTTAGTACTTGTGCTTTTTGAGCAAGTTTGTTCAGCTTCAAAATGCCCTCTTGGTTGCAGACACATCGTTTCCTCAGAGTATTTTTATCAGATTAAAAACTTGGCAGCAGCTTGTTGACTACATTCATGTTTAAACACGCCACATATCAAGTAATGTCATCAAACACGTACTGTACACATGTATGCACCGCTTTGTTTTTACTAGAATCAGACATATGCCTTTAAGAAAAAATATCTAATCAAAAATTTGGAACTATACTGGCAGAGGACGTTTTAAATATTTCCTTCTGAAAAAAATAAAAAGAAACTAAAACTTCAAAAGGCTACAAACAGGAAGAACTGGCTGCGAGACAGAGGCCTTGCTTTGGTTCTCCATCTAATCACTCACTCACACTTTCACAAGCCTGCACGAACACAGCTCTTGTTCCTTGGTATTCAAGAGATAAGATTAAAAAAAAAAAAAAAAAAAAAACAGGGGCATTTTTGTGAGATTTTCCTTTTGGAAATTTCTTTTGCTTTCACTGCCTTCAATGTTTTGAAGTTGCCAACTAAATGCCAATAAAAGCTGCTCATGGAGATTTCATGCGAACATCTTGCGAATGCCAGAAGTCGGCTACAGTGGGGGAAAAATAAAAATTAAAAAAAAAAAAAAATCACAGTTGAGACTCACATCCAAGCGATGAGGGGTGAAGAGGCCGCTACCTGACAACTCCTCATAGCCGCCCGTCAGGTGTGTAGCATGGTGCAGGGTATCCACCTACCACAGACAAAACATTTGGTGACAAACTTTAGGACAAATAGACAATTGGTCAAACAGTTAAGAGATGGACAGTAAGTGGGTGACAGTATCCACAGGTTTCCACAGGTACCAGATTGCATTTTTACTTTATTATCCCGTTTAAAGTAAGAGAGGTTTAAACATGTTGGCTACCTCATCAGCTTTAGTCTCTGAATGACAGAAAAGACTGAGAATGAAGCCAAAAGACAATCCTTTACTTTTATTTCATTGTTAAAAACTACTAATTTATGTAAAGCAGAAAACTGTGGATTCTTTCAGGACAGAAAATAATCACAAACAAAAAACAGCAATCACAAGTACAACTTAGTTTGAAGAAATTCATCTTGGAATAGACAGGTAAGGGCATGGACGCAGGTGTTTACATGAATTTGGGAGGAAAAAAAAGGACTGACAAAGGTAAACTGTGGTGATATGGTTGGAGAAGTAGGACAACCTAGAGGGAAAGAAATTAACCATTAACTTATTACTCATTCGATTACTACTCTGATCTGTGGGGTCAATCTCGCTATAAAATAACAACCGCAATAATACTGATAAAGAACGTTGATGGCTGCAGACTGTGAAAACACAAAACTGAAAAGCCTCCAATGTACAAATGCTGTCCCTCATGAGTAAGCCATATTTATCTCCAGGCTCTTAAGCAAAGGATGGTGAGTTTGTCCTCAGTGGGGCAGGAGAGGGTGGTAATGAAGGCGTAATCACACGGGAGCTGAGGAGAGGTCAACAGGAGCCAGGCTACAGGAGGGGATACTGGGTAAACTGGGATCCTTGGGTTGGGATAGACTTGCCGTTTACATATACATGTATGCATCTTGACTGCCACACACATATCCTGTGTTTTATTGGTGCATCGGTCGTGCACTACTTCCAAAAGTACAGGATGCGTATGTGAGATGCGATGTACTTAAGCGCTTTGTCAAACTGCAAGTATATCCCAGACCTTAAAGGGGGTAGGTTGACACCACTGAGGTGTCTGCAGCTGTCCTCACTGCATACCTGAGGCTGTAGAGAGGGGGTGGTGTTCAGACCCTCGCCGTTGAGGGAACGCAGGCCAAGGTAGGTGTCACCTGTGTGAGACATGCTGTATGACCCTGGTGACCCTGCAGGCAGTATGTATATTGAATTGTGAATGAGCCTTGTTAGCGAGCAGCAGGGGTGAAGGTTGACACTGGCCAAGGACACTGGCTTGTAGAAGTAAATTCTCATCTTGCATTGCCTCAATAGGAGGGGTGAGGGTGGTGGGGGGTTGGGGGGGGTCGCTGCTGTCAACCCTCCGGATTCTGAAAAAGCTATTTAAAAACGCCCCCAGGCAAAGATGCTATATACACGCATTTCAGCTGCACAAACAAACGAAGCCCTGAAATGTGCAGCAATAGTGTGGTCGAGGTGGTTTTCCCATCTGCATTACGTTCTGCTCGGCATTAGTACACCGAGTTGGAAAATTAACTGTGGCCAGCGCATTTCAACTTTTCATGAGTTGACTAAGCTCGTCTTCACCCACTTAAGTCTGGTGGGATTCTGCAGACTGAAGTGTTCAAGTTGTTTGCAGATCAAACTATCAAAGAGTTGTCGTGCGGCAGAGATATTGTTTTATTAGTAGATGTCTGTTGTTGGAAAAAACAAAAAATGATACTTTTTTTGAAAATGTATCATTGAGAAATGACAACTCTTAATGATTACCTCTCAGATATAGAATAAAGTTGGGACAAAGAGTCTTTAAAGAGTGACAAATCTTTTGAGTTTTAAAGTTTAAATTACCTGAGTGGTTAATACATACAAATATTTGTTTGTGTCCTCACAGCTCATCAAAAATATAGTTGATACTACTTAAAAAATTAATACATTAAAAAGCAACAGACATACATCTGCGTGCCTTGTAAATCAATTGAAGTAGGAAAATAAATAATTATCTATTTAAAATGATATTCTAAGAGAGCCAAAGCTGATTTCTTGGTACCTATATAGAATACCATGTTTTAAACTAAGTGTTTAACCGTTATTGTTTTCACAGGGGGCTAATTAAGCAAGGATGTTCAATAAACTGAGAAAAAAACGTAATCACACCCACATCTCTACAGCTGGAGCTGTTGCACATATTTGTCCCCCCAAGTGCAGACTAAAAATCACCGAAATCAGAAACCAGCGTTTCCTGTTTCATATCGGAGGTTTAAATGTAGCTCAGAGAACACAGAGTATGTTCACACTTAGTGTGTCAAAAGTCAAAATCTGAGTCTAAACTGTGTTGAACATGGAATAAATAATAATAGATTATATAAGATATTGTCATTTTCAAACTTTTTAAGAAATACTTATGGGTTACTTTTTAAATTGTTTTATTTTTCTTCCAGTGAAAGAGTGCCAATAAATTTGTCAGTGGCTGGATTATGGGTTCACTGAAACTATAGGACATTAAATGAACAACATCTCAATGATCATGAATTGGGGAAATTTATGACAACAAACCTATAAGACAGTGAATTATGTAAATGTTAGTAAAAAAATGTAGTTAACTCCTTACAGAGAAAAAAGAATGGCAAACAACAAATCCTGATTATTTTTTAGGACAAATAATGATATCTTACAATATAAAAATATGATATTTGGATATCAGCTGATATATTGTTTTTTCCACAAACACAAAACATGAAACAATTTGTTAAAAATGCCATTTCTGAATCCATAAGCTATAACAATGCAGTTTAAAAATAAACTTTTTTTCCCTCATAAATATCACTTTGAACAATAAAGTGTATTTATAAAGACTATAAAGGTCTGTTTCTGTCAAGTTTGTGAAGTTCCAAACACGTGATGCCAATGTGTAGTTTCAGACTGCCCTCTGGTGGACAAACTGCAACATCAACACTCATCGTTAAAGATTTTTTTTTTTTTTTCCAAATTTTATAATATTGGTCTTTATAATGCTAATACTTAAAGAAAAAAAAAAATCTGCAAATATATACATCTGTCTGATTATACTGGCCAGTTAATAATCACTTGGACTCTAGGATGAAAAAAATGTTTTGAAAATGATAGGATGTTAGCACAAAATGTATCATGGTATGAAAGTAGGCCTTGATTTCCAGACAATACGCAAAGAATCTAACAGTGCACAAACCAAAAAGCCACAGTTTAAAAAAAGAAAAAGAAAGAGAAAAAGAAAAAAAAAGTCTGCATTTTGCTGGGGTGTACAGCTGACATACAAAAACACAAATTATGTGGTAAAACAATGGCAAGACCACTTGAGGAAAAGAGAAAAAAAAAAAAATTTTTTTGAAAAACTGCTTATATGATAATCTAGCTTAATATCGTTATTCATTTATTGGTCAGCCTGGATTGTAAAACTGGACGCTGCCATTATTGAGTTTTCTTGCTTCATCAGTAACAGATGAGAGGAGATCATGTTGAGCAATACCTGAGTTGGGTGTTGCCGGTGAGTTAGCCTGGCTAGCCTGCGCCGACACATTGGCAGCATCCACCGCTGTTTTAACTGCGTAGAGATTTGCTTCCTCCTGGAACTTACCAATGTTCTTCTTGTAGCGTATTCTCTTGTTGCCAAACCAATTTGAGACCTGGGAGACAGATGAATTTCATATTTCAATGCAGTTATTTAGCTATCGCATCCAGTCAACTTTAAATGATTGAATTTTTAACAGTACCAGAAGAAAAAATATTAACTTAACTTAAATCCATTTGACAAAATTTTATAGAATAAATATTTAAAGTGATATACATTTGATTGTAGGATAAACAAGAAGTGAACCTTAACTTCTACAAAAAACAGACAACAGTCTTAATGTGCACTGGATGAGAGCTATTCACCTGAGACACAGTGATCCCACACTTTTTGGCCAGTTCTTCTTTTGCTTCCTCACTAGGATAAGGGTTGGACAAGTGGGAGTAGAAATACTCATTCAGAACTTCTGTTGCTTGCTTGTTGAAATTGCGCCTCTTGCGTCTAACAAAAAACAAACAAACAAAGGAAATACTTAGCAACACGCTTGACATGAACACTTCAGACAAAATATTGTTAGATGGATTCACAACAACAGCAGCTTAAATGAGAAAAATAAAACATCTTGTATCCACATATGGTAAAAAATACCAGTCAGACAAACACAGACAGACCTGGCATCAAGGAAGCGCGAGCGCAAAATCATGACCGCCTCACAGGTGCTCTGTTTGAGCTGCATCTGAATGGAGCTGAATTTGCGGTGGATTATGGCCACCATGCGTTCAATCTCCTTGGGAGAGATGGGCCGCGTGCGAGACTGCTCTCTCAGCAGGTTCATTACATGGTTGGTGAACTCACTGCAGGCCTGGAGCAAGGGGGGAGAAAGAAGTCCAATTGTATCAGTGTAAGACGCCACAGAGCACAGGTCCTGTCCAGTGCAGAGTCTTGATGATGTCTCAGCCGACTACTGATCAGATGAGTTCAATATGTTATTTTAAAAAATGGTGTTGTTAGTATAGCAGGCTTTTTAGCTACTAGTTGCATTAAAAAAAGAAGAATCTACAGACATGACTCTCAAATTATAAATTGAAAGCTGAGGGGGGAAAAAAAAGGGTGAGGGTGGGGGTTGGGAAGTGGGTGTTGAACGTCCTAATTACAGACATCATTTCAAAATCAACTGTCATGGTTATTAAACAATTATTTAAGAAATTAGCCACTAACGAAAACATTTTTTAATCATCTGCAATAACCTTTGAGAAAAGAGGTTAATAAACTATAGCTGAGGAAATAGGTTGTTCTTTAAAGCACATGTTTTAATTCAGAGCACTAGAGCATTTGATATTCAACATTTTAAAATCTCAAACCTTGGATAACTCAAGTAATAAGTCTTGTAGCTTTGCATAATTTAAATAATTTAAATCAATCCTGAGGCACTCACTCTACAGGGCAACACATCAAAGGGTAAGTTCAGGTTTAAATAGCTTTGATTTCAACGTACGAGCATCAACTTATACATGTGCCAGCAAATAAGAATACTTTTTTTTTTTGGTGGTAATTTTACGTGTAATAAATTCTAAAATGTCAGCTCTATTCTTTTTAAAAGCAGAACATCTGGAATATATATATATTTTTTTTAATGATTTAATGCTGTGCAGAAAAACACAATGATTAAAGGAGTTGTACATCACAGAGTTCTAGCATTCAGGTCTGCTCGGTACCGACCTGCTCGTATTTCTCCAGCTCAGAGTGATATATCTGACGGATCTGGGCAAGTTTGGCTCTGTAGTCAGAGTGTTCGATGCTGCTGTCAGTGGGTGAGCCCCCTGCTGCTGCTGCAGCTGCAGCTGCTGCAGCCGATCCTCCACCCTTCTCCGGTCCTGACACGCCTTCTGCTAGCAGCATGTTGTCCAAACGCATGATCTGAGGATCTGGGGGGTCTTCCTCCTGCACACCGCGTATACTCAACACTGCAGAGAATAGAAAAATAGGATTTATTATTTCAAAGAAAAAAGCCCTGTGTTTAACGAGCCTTAATTCAAAAGTGCAGACATAACATAGAAAATGGTAATGCATAAATATGATAGAAAGTAAAGGACTGATTCACACATTCACTTTTATTTTGTTGCAGGTGGTTTTATATTAATTTAATTTGCTAATATACTTTCATTGTCAGGTCTGCAACATATTGCAAAAAAAGCTGGGATGGTAAAGTTTTTGTTACATTGAAATGCTGCAATTTATCCTCCCCGAGCTTCTTACACCTTATTAGTTATAACTATTTCTTTGCACTGGAAAAAGAGAAGCTCTCCAATCTCATTATACATTCAGTATAATGACAATAAAAGGCATTCTGATTCTGACATTAAGGATAAATTATGCAGCATGTCAAGTGTTATTTTGTCCATTTTTGCCAACAAAAACATCTTAGTGACAAAAATACAGGATCATTGTAGTCATATTTTATTTAAAAATTCTCCACACACTTTTGTTGAGGGTTGCAATAAAGTGGTATTTGTGCATGAAAGTTCATATTTGTAGATCTTCGCATAGATTTTTCCAAAGTAATGATCTGGATGACAGCTCTAACAATGCCATCGAAGTGATAGAGATCACAGCTGTTCATGTAAAGCCGGTGCCCTTTCAGATTCTTTGAATTACGAAATAATAGACTGCGAAATATCCACATCCTTTCCAATATTTATTTCAACACTGGACACGAAAGAAAAATAAGATTAATACTGTTCTTAAAACATTTGAATATTGACCTTCTCATGCATTTCTTGACAGAGTGGATATCTTCTGTCCGTCACTCTCTGATCTGAATGTGATTATAAACTGCCTGCTTCTCCTACTTTAGTTGGCACTAATCACCAAAGCACAAACATTTTTGAAAAATGTTACAGTTATGAAAATAAAAAATGTATATACATTAACAAATTAGATGGAATTGACAAAACACGGGTTCACGGTCTCCAATTAAATAAAAGTCAAAAGAAATGTAGAAGCTACCTTTATAGACAAAAAAAAAATCAATTTATCTGACTTGTGGTTACATAAACCAGATCAATTATGTCTTTTAAGGGTGTGGATGAGGACAGTTTATCAATAAAAAAAATTCAAAGAGTTGCAGACCTGTCGGTCCCAGTCAGGTTTCTCTGCTGACTTGTTGCTGTTGATATTTGACAAATTTTCATCAAACCTGAACGTCCTCTAAATGAACAGCAGAGGGCAGTGTGGGCCCTCCATGGCAGGCTGCCAGGGATAAAGGCATGAGGCATGAGACCAGTAATGGAAGTGCATGTGCTGTCACTATGAGCCCCAGTGGCCATAAGTATAGTTATCAGTCGCTGCTTTCCACCACTGTATTATACCAGGACCTCTGTCAGCCTGCAGTCTTGCCCTCATCTCTCCATTTTTTTCACACATGCACTCAAATACCACACGTACACACACTCACTGTGACAAGCACCAGTGTGTTATGAAAAGCCCCAACTCTGACTCAACTTTCTGTTTTCCCCCCAATCTGCAGCTTTTAACACTTCACTAAACTTCCATTTGCCCTTTTTGCCTCAATATCATTCACCTTAAGACCGGAAAAGTAGAAACTTGTTAACTCAATTTATAATTGACAATAGTATTCAAAGTTTATTCATTTTGGAGATTGTGATCACCAGATGTGAAACATGGATATTGGAGCACAAATGTGGAAGATAATTGCTGAAGGAAAGTCCATTACACATACATAAGAAAATATTTATACATTACTGCATTTACCGTGGACAGGGTTTAACGTGAATTAGGGCTGATCCAGTACCTTTGACAGAATAATAAAATCCATTTTGATAAATTTTTCAAGTAACAATGCAAGAATTCAGAGGTGGCTGTTTTTGAAATGTGTAGAACAATTTTGTAAATTACATTAATGTAAAGTAAATATCTTTTGTTTGCTTGTTGCCAAAAGAATATATAAATGAATATGTGACTTGAGGATCTACAATTTCCCATTTCACTTGAACAACTACAATAATTTGATTAATTAGGGGACTAATTGATCATTTCTTAATCAGTGGTTGCAACCCTAAACCAAAAGCAAAGTATCTTTGCAATAGCAAAAAAGGATATATTTACAAAAGTCCACTATTTTTATTGCTTCAAGTTAAAAACATACTTTGTTTCTTGTGCTGAATTTTATATTAAGCACTAAATTAAAAATTTCAACTTCAGAAAACCCATCATAACTGCGAAGGAGCTCTTATAGTGTCAAAAATCTTTACATTGCATTGAGCCAGTCAGTTAAAGTTTTTTTTTCGGCTCAGTAAAAAACGAAAAACATGTTTACAACACTGAGCCAAGTAAGAACTAACTAGGACGGCGCTGTAGTGTAACAGACGTTGAAGAAAATATTACAGTTTTACTTTTACTCCAAGTTTTTCTGCATGATAAACGACTCTGTTTTGCAGTGGTACCAGGCCTTTTGTAATAAAAGTGTCCAACTTTTCCTCTTTCCTCCCTATTTTTTCTTGTTCCTTCTTGCTTTTTCTTTCCCTCTGCTTAAGTTTCGTCTCTCTCCGAGGCACATTCCTGCTCTGCTGCTCCCCCATCTCAGGGCTCAGGAATGCAGCAGACCCAGCCGCCTGAACTAATGACCCTGAATCGCCTATCTCTTTCCCTCCTCTTTCTCTCTCCTTTCAAATATCATCAGTGCACTTTTAGCAAGACAAACAATGGCCCTTTTAATTGCTAAAGAGTCAAAAGTATTTGCTTCTACTAACACCCAACTTTGCAACATAGTGACTAAAAGTTAAGCAAAGTTAAAATGTGGAACCACATCCTGTAGTTATTTCGTTGAATTTTATTTAACACTGTCTATTCACTGTGACATACTACTAACCCACTGGTTAGAGGGTAACTGTAGCTCTTGAAACTTTTCACCTCAGCCTCCGTCTCTATTGCTGGGACTCATTATGGCTCCCAGCTGTAGCCTAATGCCCCTGCATTCCCCTAATTACGCCAATTAAGCTGTGATTACCTAGAATTGCACTCATGAACAGTTTAGTGGCCTAGTGATATTAAAGCAGCTGTTAAGATTAGTTAATACTGCACAGAGAGAGACCTTATGAAATACATGATGAAAGAGGACAGTACTCTAATCATAGTATTCCTGGAAACTCCTGACTATTGTTTTGCTCTCGAAGCTAAGCGGTGCTCCCTTTTGATCAACTCCTCCCTTACCACTGCTGATGCACTGGGTCTGTAAGGAATTAAAATTCAGGAAAGATGTAAATAATACTACTTTAGGAAACAGTTACAGGCCCACAGCAGGCATCTATAGCTTTCAGAAGTCACCATTATGCATACGTTACAAGCCTAGCTGGGTGGTGTGGCACCATGAGACTAAGTGAGCAACACATACTATGAAATATTCAGGCTATCCAGCTGAGCTCTCACTGCATACATAATCATTCTCATTTCTGCACAGCCAATGTGGAAAGATAGTGCATGCAGACAACACGCAATATTTTAAGTGATGCAGTTGAGGGTGAACAACCCAACCAATAGTGCAGTGCTGTACATTAACTGTAATGCTTTCCACACATAGGCATAGATAAGCCTTAAACGCAGTCAGTATATCACTGCTCAGCTCACAGCACAAGCTTTATCCTTGTCTGTCTTTTCCCTTGCTAGCATCCCCTTTTTCACTCCGTCTCCCCAACACACACCCCTCCCCCCTCTCCCTTTCAGCGTACCCCCCTCCCTCCCTGCATCTCCCCCAATGCCCCCCCTGTTCTCCATTTCAGTCGAGTTCTCCATGTGAGCCGCAATCCCTCAT
The DNA here is from genome assembly GCA_028564865.1 of Zenarchopterus dispar. Lineage (NCBI taxonomy): Eukaryota > Metazoa > Chordata > Actinopteri > Beloniformes > Zenarchopteridae > Zenarchopterus > Zenarchopterus dispar. The sequence goes on from JAOWBL010000023.1 coordinate 6,510,687, forward strand.
GCTGTCAGCCCCCCTCCCTCCCTCTCTCTGTAGACAGACAGGATTAGCATTTTAATTGCATCAGCTCCCTTGGGTATTCTCAGCCTTTCACTGGGAGAGAGCAAAGGAGCGGGAGAGAGAGAGAAGGGAAAAAAAAAGGGGGAGAAAAAGGTAAGGAGAGACAGGATAGAAGGAGAACCAAGGAGAATTGGAAAAAAAAAAGAAGTCACAGGAGAAGATATGTGTGCAAAAGAGAAAGGGACAGGGCGAAGAGAGAGAGAGAGGCGCTACAGAAATGCACAATCTAGAGTACAGATGTGCAGAAAGCAAGAGAGCAAGTAAGGAAGAAAAGATAGTAAAAACATCAGTTACCCCTTTTCATTACAAAGAATGTAAATAGGAAGAACAGCTCAAAGTTAGAAATATTTTTTTCTCCCTTGCAGTGATGATAAACTGCATGAAATTGCAAATGTTATATTACAAAAAACAAACCTCAGTTTTCAGCTCAGGCAACATACAACGTTAAGTGTTCAAATAGGACAACTGAAACTGGAAATAATTGAAAATACAAAATGGCATCTGGGTTGGGTTATACACATGCAGCAGTGAAAAGTACAGACGATTCTGTAATCCTTTGTGACCATTTCTGACATGCTCCTTCCCAACCCCATATTTAAAATAAATAAATAAATTTTCTCCTGAAACGTGGATGACACCACTTAGCTGAAAAACAGCAGGCCTGATTTTGGAGCAGAACACAGCTGCACACTCAGTTTTTTTTTTTTTTTTTTAAAGCCAATTAAACTTCTGATAACATGTTCAAGTAGTAAGAAAAAAGAAAACACAGCTAAAAAAACATTACATTTAAACAGAAATCCTTAAGAAAAAAAAGTGTGGGTTTCTGCAATTTTTAAAGGTAGGCCTTTCCTTAGAAAACTATTTTGTAAACAAGAAGAAGTCCACTCTTAGTTATCACCTTTTTAACCTGATCTCAGATCCACAAAGTGAATGTGTTTCTCATTCACACTGACCAGTATTATTATATTGCATCAATTGATTATTGTCAACTTATAATGCTGGAATCAATAAAATTATGCCTTGGGCTGGTTGTAGAACAGGTTATGAAAAATAAAATAATGCAATTAAAAAAAAAAAACAAGCATTAAAAATTAATTATTTACAGTCAGAATTATTTTTAGATATGTAATAGGTTATGGAGGTCTCTAAGAAAAAGAGGAAGTTCTGCAGTAAACATGATAAATGTGCAACTATTGGTTTAAAAGGTTTTTTGAGGCATAAAGTCAACTTAATGAGCCCAATCCATATGTCCATTCCTACTTTAAGCAGCTCACGCTAATCAGCATCTGTTTGGATAGTTCACCAAAGTCCTGACACACAGCCCCCCTCTGACACAAACAACCCACTGAGAGGTGCCCGCTTTCAGCTTGTTAACGTTAAGCTTTTCTTGTTGACCCATTACATCACACATCAAAATAACAGATAAATCTTTGTTGTACCTGGTGGGAGTAAAGTAGAAAAGAGTGGGCTGTGACTTGGACAAGCTCCTTATAAAAGCTGTACGCCCTGTAAGCTTTTGTTTTTGTTTTCTTCTCCATTTCAACTTCTTCCAGTACTTCCGGGTCAAATCCTAGGGCAGGAACCGTGGTGGACACGCTGAGGCCAGTTCCTGCCTTAGTCAACATTTACATGCAGGAATAAGTTCAGCCTCAATCGCGGCACCTGAATGTTTCAATCAGACTATGAGAAGTTTCAGACTGATATGCATTTTAAAATTGTGATTACAGTTGGACTGAAGTAATAATTAGACTTTTCCTGTCATGTAAATGTACTGGCTGGTCTGACTAAAATGTGAATTGGAGAATCCACACCTTGTGGCAGCACAAAAAGCTTAGTCCTTTTATTGCCTAAGGCTACATCAATACTTATACAATCGAAAACACAAAATGTTTGCTGTGGTTTAGCCTGGCATCCACTACACCAGGAATCTGTACCCTTTAAAGCATTTTACATTTGCTAGAGACCGTTGTAATGCAATATTGACATGCAAAACTGTAAATATTTAGCAACAAATGGCATGGTTGGACTGATTTGCTGGATCTGGATCACGACATATCCTTCTCTGATTTGCTAGGCTTTTATCATGTGACCATCACAGGAAGATAAACCACAGAAGTGCCTGAACTGTGTAAAACACAATGTGAAGGCAGCACAGCAGGTGCTGCTTACTTTGTTGTCCTTGGCATCAACTATTACGCAGCCATAGTCTGGATTTAATAACACTCCACATATGCATGGGAGGAAAGCCTTTATGAGCTATTTTAAGAACAATCTGCAACAAAGGTTACTCCCAGCTGAGTTTTAAGCTTGTTTTTACTTGTGTGTGCATATCTTATGAACAAGGACAGTTGTATGAATATATATGAAAATGTTTCGTAGTTTGTGTTTACATTTCATCTAAAAACAAGAACAGAAATTTGACATTTTCTTTGGTTGATTACAATTCAGTCAGGCATGACGGTAATCAAAATTACTCATTAGTGACACTATATCAAAACTCCACAAAAGACAAGTAGGACTTGCTGACTGGTATTAACTGATGTGGAAATTCACTTATCCAAATATGGCCAGCGCCATCCTGCCACTGAATGAAGAGAGGCTGGGACCGAATCCACTGAATGATTTCCACAGTTAACTGGTGAAACCACTGAAGAGCCAGAAGCATCAACCGAGAGACCCACTCCTGCAGTGCATATCCTGTTGTTTGGCAGCTATTCCCACAGCAAAAAATAGTCAGTCATGAAAAATATTTACTATATTTAAACCAAAGATTTCAACTACAAACCCATGTGATTCAAAAGTTGTGCCCATGTGATTTGATCACACAAACAATCAGGTCAAAAGTTTTTATGATTCCATTTCATTTTTCACTGATACAATAGATTTTAAAGAAACCGTCAGGACTTTAAGTTTAAAGAGTTTAAAATTATATGGATAACTTATTAGCCAGGTGTGGGTCCATCCCCTTGTTACTTCAAGGCAAATGAAGCAGATAAAAGGCCTAGAGTGTTTGACCGAAGCTATCAATATGATATCCTAGGAGACCTCAAAGATTGTGATGTAGGCCATCATTAGGTTAAAAAAGAAAAAAAACTATACATACCGTGTATATATACACATATTATGTGTGTGTGTGTGTGTGTGTGTGTGTGTGTGTGTGTGTGTGTGTGTGTATATATATATATATATATATATAAAAGAGACAGATAAAGCTTAGGAATAGCTAAAGCAACATTTTGGTGTATTCTTAAAAAGAAAAAGCACTGGTGAGCTCAAAATCATCAAAATGTCTGGAAAACTACTGAAGATAACTAAAGTTGAGAACATCAGACTCCTTTCCATGAAAAAAAAAAAAAAAAAACACTTCACAATGTCAACCAAAAGTCAAGAAAACTCTTGAGCAGGTGGGCATATCATTGCCAAAATCAGCAATCAAGAGAGACACCTGTTAAAGAATGTAAATATAGAGGGCTTACAAGGTGTAAGCAGGTAACATTCAAGAACGTCAAAGCCAGATTAAATGTTGCCAGAAAACATCTAAAATTGAAAAAAAAAAAAAAAAAAAAAATCTCCATGACCTAGAATTAAATTCTTTGTACAGATGAAACCAACATAAACTTGCATGAGAATGAAGAAAAAAAAGTAGAAAAGACAGAAGAAAATAAAGTAACGCTTCATGATCCAAAAGAGACCACATCATGTGACAAACATAATAGAGGCAGTGTTTTGGCATGGGCTTGCATGGCCGCCAGTGCAGCAGGCTCACTGGCATTTATTGATGATGTGACTGCTGACAGGAGTACCAAGATGAACTCTGTGGGCTAAACTCTCTTCTCACATCCAGTTAAGTGCTACAAAACTGAATCAATGTTGCTCCACACTGAGGATGGATAATGACCCTTTATGCAGTCTGAAAGCAACTTAAACTTTCTAAAGGCAAAAAAAAAAAAATTAAAGATTCTTCACTGGCCTAATCAGATGCCCAATAGACCATGTTTTTTAGTTAGTGAAGACAAAACTGAAGATAGAAATGATCACAAACATCAGCAAAGGCCTGGCAAAGCATCACCAGGGAGGAAACTCATATTGATTTCCACAGACTCTAGGATTTATACTATGACTGCAAAGGATTTTCTTCCACGTATTACAAATTATTGTTACAGTTACAAGTACATCAGTTTGTCCAAATAATTTTGAGCCCCTAAAAATGGAGATACTTTGCCTAAACTGGCTGTAATTCCTAAATGGTGCAATACCATATTTTTGTCAAACATCTTAAAAGTCTACACTTTGATCACATATTGACTTCTTTTTTTTAACTTCAAAGTCATTGTAGTGGTGTATAAAGGAAAAAAAAATCAAAAGTGCCAGATATTCCAGATATTTCTGGAAGTGAGCTTTCATTCAGAAATGCTCAAATGAACAAATTCATTTAGCTTCAGGCATTCGAGACTGGGAATCCTAACCAACTTAAGTGTTTAAAATGTCACTAGCCTATTTCTCAAATGTCATCAGTTTACTTTAGCATATTACTGTGGCTAATGTTTAATAAAACTGTATGTTATCTCATCCCAATTACACTTTTAATTTCACTGAGTGTTTGCATGTAGAGCGATACCTACAGCTCAACTACACCATTTAAGTGGATTATTGTCATTCTACAAGTATATTGATGTCGTAACAGATGTTCAGGTTTTTTTTTCAATGCCAGGCTCCAGAATTATATTTGTAAATAACTATGCACTTAAATAATCTGGAACAGTTAATGTTCAATCACATTGTTTTTACCAATTAAACTACAACTGCATCACAGATGGTCCCCCTCACACAAGGAAATCTAATGAAGCAGTTCATTAGGCTGTTATCTGTTATAGCTCCTATAATGCAGAAAAATAAAGAAATGTAACTTCCTCCAAGAGTTATAAGGACAACAACAAAAAAACAAGTTTCAATGGTCTGAAAGCACTGCAGTGAATGTAGACATGATGAGATTATTTGACTTCAAACCAGTTTTTTAGGGTGTGTAAGTCCAACTGTGAAACACCTGATTTAGAATGAATTCAGTTATGCTACGACATTTGACTCCTTTCTTTGTCTCAGTATACATGCATGCCAAGATCATCGATTTACCGACCAAAGTAAGTCAGCCTCTGCCGTGATAGATGGCTACAACTGCCTACTTTCAGCTTGTTAGCAGCGGTCTTTTCCAGTTGACCTGCTATACAGAACGCACTGAAAACAACAGACAGATCTCTGGTTACCTGGTGGCAGCTAACTGGAACAACAGGGAACTGTGACTTGGACAGACTTTTTTTTTACATTCCTCCCCTCCCTTTTCTGAATCACTCTATATCAGCTTCTTCCAGTACACAGTACAATGTGTGTGTGTGTGTGGCACAGTCCCGTTGAACATTTACATGCAGGGATAAGTCCAAACTCAATCGCATTCTGTGTTAGTCTAACTAAACTCAGTCAATTCTGTTTCAATTTGATTAAGATGTTTACATATATTTTAAAACAATGATTTCAGCCAGACTAATGCAATAATTCCTCTTTTTCGAACATCACATAAATGCGCCAGATATGGCGAGAACTGTCAGGTTACCTAGCAGTGGATCATGTCTGACTGTTGAGACCTGTCGTACAACCCAAGTCCTTATCCTAGAAAATATTCCATTGCTAAGTCGTACAACAGATCGGGACAAAAAAAAAAAAAAAAGGGAATATACCAAGCACCGTTGAGCACCTGTGGATAAGATGATATCTGCGCACAATGCAGTTCTGCACACTGAGACACACATGAAGAAACAGTGTGAAATGTCAGATGAGGATGAGGAGAATGAAATCATAAAGAGCACCAAAGCAGGAGGCTTGTTACAGCACTGCAAGGATCTTACCCCAGTCAACTCTCATCAGGCCAGCTGCCTCCTGTGCTCATTAGCACAGACTCTTAAGGAGCTCCTAAAGACTTTGTGAAAAATGAACGCTCATTTGAGAGGTCGTTAATTTGCACTGTTATGCAAATTAGGTGGCAATTAAGCAATAGATCAGAAGAGCAGTACCATTTATAACAAGCGAACAAGCATTATGACATAGTCAGATGGTGCCAAAGCGGACTGAGGCTACATGGTTAGTCTGCACAGTTCCAAGGTACCGGCTCAGTCAAGAATAAAACTAGCGTGTCAACTGTGTATTTGTCAAACCAGAACCAAAAAAAAAAAACTGCCAGTATTATTTTTATTATCTCAATTTTGAGTTTATTAATACACAAATTAAACACATTGAGCTCATACAATGGTACCCATTACAAGCTCATATTAAAATACAACATAATCCATCCTAATTGATACTTCTGCTACTGTTGGGGTGGCATTCCCCCTTCAACACCCTCCATTTTTTGTATTTATTTATTTATTTTCCAAACAGCCCTGATGTTTCCATTTCTCGCTTGCATTTATGACATGGCGCGAAATAGACAAACATATTGACTGGGACAGCAACGTGCATTACAGCTAAGGGGCGTAAGACACCCATCAATTGTAATTAATCCTTAATTAGTCAGGATTAGGAGCTAGGTTTAGAGACTCTCCCACCCCATTGCTACTACACTACTGCAAACCAGCTGAGACCTCATTTACGAGTCTTTAATTAAAGAGATGCCAACTTCCTCTGAGAGCAGGGTCGGAAAGCAGTTTGAGAGGTACAGATGTACTAGAGAGGTCAGATGAGAAGCAAGAGTCTTTGTAAGGCATACTCATCCAATATAGGACAAGTCACTCAATGCTGCATTTTTAATTATTGTAAACTAAGAGTGCAAAACATGGGCCGTTGCCCGTTATGTTTGTCTGAAATGCAATTCAACAGCTATATAATTCAGTAAGCCGTACCAAGGATAGCAAATAACCAAAAATGCTATTGGTGATGAGTTCTATTTATTTAAAAAAAATTTTTAGCTAATAATTTCATTACAATCTCATCTCTGCTAAGAAAAGTGATGTTCTTGCATTAAGCTCAAACATAATGAAAGGACAGCAAATTCAAAAGAAACAGACATAATGCTAGATTATATATATATATATATATATATATATATATATATATATATATATATATATAAAAAAAAATACAGATAATTCATTTTAGCATTCGAACATCTAGTTGTACAGAGATTTGGCTTTTCCAAATCATCACTCTTGGTCATTGTCTCTTTTCAAAATAAAGAAAACCATCTTCTTCAGGAAAAATACCACATGGAGAAATCAGTTGACCCACACATCATTAGGCCAGCACTGAGGGTTGGGGTGCTGGTGCCCCAGTTATCTGTGTCTGTCTGTATGTGTGGATGTGTGTGTGTGCGCGCATGTATGAGTGGGTGGTTGTGGGGTCTGTGTGATATCAGCCGTCTGCCAATCTGGCTTGGGGAATGGACACCAAGTAATTACTCCTGCTCTTACTGCCTCATCAATCTCTTTTGTATCACTCCTGCACCCCACCTCAACACAGCAGCTTTTTTTTTTTTAATCCTATTTTGCAAAGAGGCACATTTAAAAGAAGTGACGCAAACCTACTAAAAGAGAAATTATTACTGATGATGCAAATGTTGATAGTATAAAACCCCAAGCTTAAGTGAGAGGAGATAATACAAAATATGGCTTCTGCAGGTTTATTACTTTGATTTAGCATTGCATTCATACAGTTTCTTTGATTTTTTTTTTTTTAAATAATCTTGTCAATGATTTTGCCTTAAAAATGAAGCGCATGCTTCCCATGAGTAAGATATATTGAAATGTGCCCCTGAAGTTCTTAACAACTCATAAAATTTCAGTGGCACCATTCCAAACTGAGCTCTTTGGAAACTAATAATAATTAAATTGCTTTAGTGAGTTAAGTGATTCATAAGACTTCATGTACTGATCTAAGCCAAAGTCTGCAAAATACAAGCATTTTAATCAACTACTGTATATGATGCTTAGAGGGTCTTACTTAAAAATTAAGTTGAGTCAATTCAAAAGCGCAGTTTATTGATTTTGCTGTGAAATATCATATATGGCCTCTAAAATAAAAGGTTTTACTGATTTAAAAAAAGATTACCCTCACTTAGATGTTTATAAAATGCCAAGTGTTCATCTTGGTTGTGAATATACATATATATTTTTTAAAATCTGCCTTTAAACATTGTTTTGCTTCCAGAACAGTTGTTGTCTTATAATTTTAAAAAAATGATTGGAAAAAAAAACAAAAAAACAAAAACAGTAGTCTGGTTACCATCTGAAAAAAAAAAGCAAGTACAGAAGATAAATGTACCGACATATTAAGGCAACATTACAATACAAAACTAATGGGCTGTTTTTATATTGAACTCTTCTAGTCTTGCTGACCACTTAAAGCACATTACACTACAGGCCAGTCGCTCTTCCACACTCTCTTACTCTACAGAAATCTGAGCTTTTTCTTTCATACGCAGTATGGGGTTCAGTGTCTTGCCCAAAGACACTTGAAGGACTTATGGACAGAAGGACATATAGACTGCAAGGCCAGAAATCAAACCATAGAAAACTGCTCTATTTCCTGAGCCATGGCCTCCCCAGTACTAATGCTAGTATCCATGAACCTCAACGCTACTAGTACCACACTAAAGTGGCTTTAAGGCTACAGGTTACATCAACCAAAATAGTACGTTTGTTAATTAAATTCCAAAATGTTTAGGGTTATAGATCTTTGTATTGTTTTTGGTCCATTTTGAACAGAAACATAAATATTAGTCTTGTGAAATCTGAATAAGCTTAAAAAAACAAACAAACGAAAAAACCTTTGATCTGGACAAATTTTAATATTTTGAACTTAGTACCATTAAAATTTACAGTTCAACCACCACTTCTTTTTTTCACTGACAGAATTTGCATCTAAAAATGCAAACCAGTAGGTAAGTTAATAGAGGAAGCAGAATTCCACTGTTCAACCATCTTGTTAACATATTGATGAAATGTGATGATGGACTATCAACTAATCGCATTTGTATCACATAAGTCAAGTGCAGCTGGCTCTTGTGGCAAAAATAGAGTAACCTCTTTTTCATTTGTTGCATCATAATTGCTGAAAAAAAAAACAGAAAAAAAGAAAGAAAAAGGACAGAAATTACATTAAGCCACCACTGTTCTTTTGGTAGTTCACATAGACCAAACAGAAGCAGTTCAGTGCTGCATGAGTGTGTGCTTGCACCCTGCCAGCCAGCATCACGAAACCAGCTGAGTGAAAACAGCATTGGTGGTAAGAGCAGTATGCACTGCTGTGCTATCCCCTCTCTCTCTCTTTCTGTCACACACACACACATATACAGACATGTCAATTCAGCTTTGTCACTCCTGCCACTGCCAGCTCAGAGGTGCATCTGCAGTAGAAGTAGACATGGGCTGATTAGTGACCCCCTTTTTTTTTTTTAAATTTACCAGCACTGGCCAACAACAGAGAATATCTAGCCCATTAACATGTTACACTGTCCTTTGCTTTATTTAATAAATGTTTATTAAAAGGTGCCTCTTTAAAAAAAAAAAAGACTTCTATAGAATAATTAAAAAAAATAAAGATAAAAATAAAATGAGAATCATAGAATACACATATTGTTTAACCTCTGACGAGTAGTGGTTTCCACCTGTTTACTTACACACACACAAAAAACCACAGATGCACAATAACAGCACATCAGCGTGAAAGTGCTCTCTTTAAAGGGTTAACTGAAATAATGAAATTACTAGGGAAAAAAAAAATACACAGAGAAATTACCAAAGTTAACAGGCCTTTCAGATGCCATTCAGTTGGGGTTGATGTGTGAGACATAATTCACACTATAGGAGAAGTACAGACATGTGCATTTCCTTAAAATGTGTATATGCTGCATCTAAAATATCAGAAACATAAAGAAAAAAAAACTAAATAAATGAATAACTAAACAGCTATGGTTATCTTATAGCTTGACTATGCCACCTAACCGAATTGTATAAGGCCAATAATAAAGGTAGCATCAGCTTTTCCAGTTGACCCCTTATGTCACAGACAATCTCATGTGATCATTCTGTTGTTTCTGGCTACTTCAGTTACTTCTGGGTCAAAACCTCGGACAGAAACACTGAAGAATACACACGAAACTTGGACCAGTTTAGGTAAGACTGAATGTATAAATGCAAGAGCTATTCAACCCACAACTGCATTAAATGAATGTGTTATTCTGACTATGAGATATTCACTTTAGGACAGTTTCTGCAAGGATAACATATTTTCATGCCTTTAAAAACTCTAGATTCAGTGTAAACATATTTTTTTCCTGTCATATCACGCAAATATAACGACTCTCAAGCAGGAAGGATGTTGGTCAGTTTTCCAGTTTCCACGCAGCCAATTTGTGGCACTATCCCCGAGTTGTAAAATGAGATGAGTGGCGTGTTATCTCACCGAAGTCAGAGGGAGAGGGGAGAGGCTTGCTAAAACATAGATTAAAAGATTCAGTCTTAAATATTAGACGGAAACTCATTTTTACATATTTTAAAAGTGCTCGAAAAATTATCAACTAGAAATGTTCAGTCTCGCGGAAGAAAATGGACTTGATGATGGTGGGAGACGAGAGTGAGTGACAGATTCTCTGTTGGCATGTGAAGAGCAAAGAAAATGACAACAAGGAGAAACATGCTCAAACTAATAAGAAACGCTTTTGAGAATGAACTGCAGTGGCTTGTGAGAGATTTTGGCATAAGCTGTCCCATTGCACCAAGAGCTATTTTTACAACAAATACCCCAGAGAGCAAGGGAGAACACAGAACAGAGCCACAGGCTCTCAACTTTGATCATTTATAGCCTCTCCTCTTTAAGGTTTTCGGAGAGCAGCTTAGATTAGAAAAAAAAATTACAAAAATAAGATAACACACTGATAGAGGTCATGTTTAAAATGAGAGCTGGGTACAGTACAGGCACTGCTGTGAACTTGTGTGTGTGTTTGGGAGTGTGTGTGTGTGTGTGTGTGTTCTGGCATTTGTGCAGAACATTTCCTTTACAATGAAAACAATCTAACCAACTGCACTACTCAAAGGAATTCACCTCCCCTCCCCCATTCCTCCACCTCCCCTCCTCCACCACCATTACATTACCATATCAAAGCCCCGAGTTCAGAGCAAGTCTTCTCTTTCAAGAATGGGAACGAGGCGGGGGACGAGGCAGTAAGAGTAGACCCGAGACTGAGTTTGCTTTTATCCCCGCTTGGTGTGTGTATGTGGTTACAACGGAGACATATTGTGTATGTGTGTTTTCAGCAACTCAAGTTCATGTTTGTTAGTGGAAAAACACTGCAGAAAATGTGTGGAAATACTAAAATGACTACCAAGTGCATCTTTCATAAGCTGCAGAGAAGAGGAGTAATTTTGCATTCCAGAGGCAGAGACAATGGAGCATACAGGGTGCCTGAATGGCAGCGAAATACCAAAGCAGGTACACAGTGTAGTTAGGACACTGTGTGGCAGATGGCCAGCAGAGTACAGGCCAAAGCCAAAGATCTCTATATCTCATGCATGACCTTTTCACCTCAAGTGTGGCTCTGCTATGAACCTAACTCTATACTTTGTCAGCTTTTCTGCTGAGCTAACTGTACAAGTACTCACATATCCTCTCTAGCTTGCCAGAAGACTAAATGTGAAAATCAAAGTGAATGGCATTAGGGTAAATAAGACCACTGGTTGCCTGGGAAACAGTGTACCCTGCCCCACTCACTCAAGCCTAGCCTTTACTTTTCTCCAATCACTAGAGAGCAATAATACATTATTGACAGAGGGCCACGACAGGCAGCAGTGCAGCATTTTCAGATTGTATTTGAACAAGAGAAGCTTACTGTTAGAAGATGCACAATAGCAGCAACAGAAAATTACATAAAACATAAGAATGCACAGAAGATGGCAGAGAAAAAGAATTCAACAAAAGACCCCATTTACACCACCATAACCGTTAACCTGCCATCCATCCCTGGTCCATTAAAATCAGTCAGGAGCCTGACTTGAATAAAAACAGGTTAAAAATGAATGTTTACACTGAGTATAGATATACATATAGCCAACTATCTATTTACATCCCATTATGTATATGGAAATTCAGTAGTGTTTGTTAGGATTGTGTCAAAAGTTAACTTCATGTCATGTTTGTATTAGGCTACGCATGGATGTGTGCATATATATATATATATATATATATATATATATATATATATATATATATATATATATATATATATATATA
>JAOWBL010000023.1:6535507-6568275 GCA_028564865.1 Zenarchopterus dispar
TATATATATATATATATATATATATACATATATATTTATATACATACATATATATACATACACACATATATATTAATATGCACATTATCCTAGATGTTTAAATATATATGTCACTTTTAGATAATGTTGGATTTTTTATTTTTTTAAAGAGATAAATACCCGAAGTTTTAGAACAATATCTATCGTCTCATTTGCTAATGTCTTTGTTTTTATATAATTTTGAGACCTGTCTTCAAACTTGACGCTGTTAAGTAAAATTTATGCATGAATAAAAGTCATGAGGAATTGTTTTATGTTTATATGAGTAGTCATGATGTGTATGGATGCATTTTGATGACAATATTAAAATACCAGTTTAAGAGTCAGAAGCAATTTACAGGTGAGATGAAAAGAATCAACTTAGCTAATTTCACAAGCACACGTATTTGCTCAGCGTGCTCACACATCTCATTTGGACATTTTCTTTACTTTGTACTGGAGAGTTGGTGGAGTAGAGCACACACACACACACACATGCACACACACACACACAGTCGGTGGAGACTGTAACACAGGACTACAATGTCTGGACTCAAATGTTCAACTTCAGACAGTCAGATACTATCAGAAGGGATTTATTTAAGCAGAGATATTCAAATCAGGAGGAAAAATCAGACTTAAAAAAAGAAAGAAAGGGTTGATCATGGAGATTACTGTGGTTTCAGTAAAAGTAATTTTTCAACATTTATCAGCTCCAACTCAAATAATCTGCCCTGTTTCAGTTGCCATGTCTGAGGTATTATGAAGAAAATAAACCAAAGAAAGGTCAACATGACAAGCTAGAAGGTTGTACAGAGAAACCTGTACTATCAACCCAGCGTTGGTGATGTAATTATAAAGTAAAGTACCAATACAAGTATAAATGCCAACCACAGCAAAAAGAAATCAATCACACCATTTAAGTAATTAAATTAATAAATATTGAGCAGGTATTGGAAGACATTCTTAGCTAAAACCTAAGAGACACCAGGTCATCTAGTAGAAGTATCCTCAGATATGACGAATGATGTCTAATCTGAGTTAAGGTCTTATCTTGTGACGGTGCATCGTTGTTCTGCATCGTAGCTTTTACATGAACGTTGTTTTACCTACCTAAAAAAGTTTGCAGCTCAATTTCACTTAAAGTAGTTGTTTCCTGTATATTTTATAGTAGAACGGTGTTTTTGTGTAAGTGTATTCACTCACACACAGTTCCCTGAAGGTCCTGTCACGGCATTTCAACCGGATTGAGGTTTAGACTTTGACTATTCCAAAACCTTGATATATTTTGTTTTTATTTTTTGATATAGACTTTCTGGTGTGACACTTTCAGTGAGGTCTGTCAGACAGATGGCCTCACGTTTGTCTCTCGAGTACTTTTACAGGATGGATCCAAAACAACCTCTAATTATGTATTATAAGGTGTTTCTACTATAATGCTTTGTTTTTTTTTTATGCTAAACATGGCACTATGGATTAAGATCAAACATCTGTCCATAGGACGTTGTTCCAGGAGTCTTATGGTTTGTTTACGTGCAGCTTTGTGGACCTCAGTGTTTCTTCGATGTTCTTTCGACACACAAGAGACTTTCTGCTGGCAACTTTTCTCATTCTGCTCTCATTAACATTTAACTTACTCAAAGAAGCCTGCAGGGTCTGAGACGAGGCTCTTGGGGTTTTTTTGTATTTCTCCGAGCATTGGACGTTCACACCTGGGGAGAGTGGCAACTGTTTTGAATCTTTCAATTTGTTAATAATCTTTCTCACTGCACAAAATAAAATGATTACCTGGCTGCAACTCACCTTAACTTACTTCAACCCTATAAAAGCAGGATGTTAAATCAGGTCAAAAGAGGGGCGTTTACATTTGCACATGACTATAAAAGAAAGAGTAATTGCAGTATAATTTATTTTAAAAATATATATAAATCAAGTATGAATCAATTGGCAAACTTCTGGAAAGTAGGAAGGCTGTTTAAATCTCTAGATCGTCATGATTATTGTTTTAATAGTGTAGCAACAGCCCAGGTTATGACATCACATACCGTGATGAGATGAAGTGACATTCACAGCGAGCCAGTCAAAATATTAACATGTGATATTTTGAAAACTATTTTGAAGACAAGCTCAGCACATCTCAGATGTTAATTTAGAAAAGGGGCATAATGCTGGGTTCCCAATATTTCCCCTGAATCCTCACCAGCACTGCAAGCCTCTCCACGTTATTTACTGGTGATCTCACATTCCCACTGTGATTTAACAGAAAAAAAAGCTCTGAAGAAAATTTGGAAAAGATCAAAATAAAGCCATTAACTAAAATGTATTGTCATTTGTGTAATGCCGTGAAACGGGCTCCCATAATAAGCTAAGCTGTTCCACTCTGATGAAGCTCAAGCATCTGCTCCAGTTGTTGAAGGGAAGTCAGAAAAATCCATCTTCAGTCTTTCGTTGGAGTGGTTGGACACCTGAAGCTTGATATGGAGAAAGCTCTGACTGGGAAAACATGGATGACTAGGCCGGGTGTGAGTCCAGAGGGTGGTGGCACAAAAGCTTCAGGAGCTCCAGTGGTACATGGAGTTTCCTATGGTTTTCCTCTTTTTTTGAAACCTCTGCAGTTATTGGACAAGAACACACTGTTGCTCACCCAGCATGTTCTTGTCAGGGAAGCTGAGTAAGTTCCTTCTTTTGTAATTAGTTTCCCTGCCTGAGCTCGGACTCTCGGTCTCAGTCGAGTCCATCTTGGCCAGTTTGGTACCCTCAAATGTACAGATGGAGAAAAGGGGAGGTCCAGCCTGCAGTGATATATTTGTGCTTGGTTGATCCAAAGGAGATCTGTCAACATGGCAAAGGTTTCCAAAACTCAGGGTAAAAGTGGAGTCATAAAACACGACGAACATCAATAACACTTACAGCAGGAGAATGTCGGGACCGCTGCTGATGAGTCATAAGTTTTCTAACTTTTATATGCACAAGCAGAGGGAGGTAAGTGAGTTCAGGTGCAACTAATCAGGAAAAACAGAGGAGGTGAGCAAGGCAAGACGGAGAAAGGTAACATAAAAAAATACACGTGAGCAGAGTAGACCCACTTCACTGACTGTACGAACTTTCACCTCCTCTGTGACCTGGAGCTGTGTAGGACCAAATTTAATTTGTAATTCGTCAAACTTGGAGTTTTGAAAATGTTGTAGCGGCCCAGAGAAAGAAGCAAAAGAAGTGAATACATGATGTCCAGACATGGTGTTTCATTTTTAACATTCAGATTGTCAGTTTTTTATACCTTTTTTTTCCACATAATCCACCACCATTGCTGAATAGCTGACTTTCAGTAAGTTACAGTATATAAAATATCTTTTTTCTCACTTTGTGTCACAGGTCAAGAACACAGCTGCCAATGTACTCAGGGAAACATGGCTCATTTACAAACACACCAAGCTCGTCAAGAAGATCGACCATGCCAAGGTGCGAAAACACCAGCGCAAGTTTCTCCAAGCCATCCACCAGTAAGTCCTGCGCCACGACTCCGTAAACGTTGTTCTTCACCACCAGCGTGGACTAAAAACCCACAACTACCCTTCAGCCCATGTAGCTGTGTTTTTTTAAGGTTGAACATGTGTAAATCTCCTGTTTGGTTGTACTGTTGTTAACGAAGCGAAATGTAGCCGTAGTTGTGTAGTATGACCATACAGCTTTGGTTAGCGTACCATTGATTGTTATGCCTTTTCACTCGCAAACTGACAAATGCAAAGACACGCATATACACGCACACACTCGCTCTATAAACTATTGTAATGGTCTTTCCTATTTCCCTACCCGCACCCTTCCCCCCAGCCCTCCTTTATCCTGCGCTTTAAGCAAGAAGTGTAATGGTTTCACTGGTTTCGTGAATGTCGTGGGGTTAAAACTCTGTACTGTGTTCTGTCCTTGTTTTGCTCTATCACCGCAGAGCTCAGAAGTAAGTTGAGTCTTCTATGTATCCTTCTCCTACTGTTTCTTCAACATCCTCCTCCTCCTCCTCCTCCTCTTCCTCTCTCCATGTCTGCGTTTGACATGCATGAAAAAGAAATGCTGGATGCCGAATTGTTTTTGTTTTGTTTTTCTTTATTTTAGTGTTCCATTTACTTCCCTCCCGCTCCCATTCTCCCTTTAAATGGAATGGAAAAAAAAAAAAAGCATCAACATTTTGCCACCAGTGTCAATGATGGAGGGTTGTTTGGAGAGAATGTGTGAAAGCAAAAAAATAACCTCAGCATTTTTTTTTTTTAAAGCCTGGCCAACATGCACGTATATACTGTAGAGTATAAAGTTGCTCTTTAAAAAAAGATACCTGCTCATAAAGCTATATTAACCTGCATCAACATGGTTCTAGCAAGGGGGAAATACTTGTTATTGGTTTAGTTTATGCCTGTTTTTGTTTTGTTTGTTTTATTTCTAATATAAGCCCAAGCGATGAGGTTTGAAAGGTGACGCGGCTCAAAAACGGACCAAGACATCATGTACATCAGGGTTTTGAGTGATAAAATGTCTTACACTAATTAATAAGGGTTTTAGCTTTTGAACTCATCTTCATCAACAGCCATATGGACGGGCACGTGCACAGATCGACTCCAGATGGTGCTCAAGCACCCGCCCTTTCGCCCTTTGACTTGTCCTTTCTGTAAAACTTTTTTTCAAACAATTCTTATTTTAGGTTTTAAAGAGGAACATTCCTTATATCGAATTTGAATGAAACAACCATATTTGAGTATTAATTTTGTGGCATTGCACAAGTCCCCACCTAACCCCCCCCACCCCCACCCCGACATGCAAACAAATAATAGCGGACCAGCTGTCACCCGCTAACACCTCGTGAGCGCATGATTTCTGAGACTGTGCTCTAATCTGGTGGACCAACAGGAAATAACGATGATAAAAAGTGTAAGAATCAGCGATGGGGTTTGAAGACCACACACACAGAAGAGAAAAACAGGAAACAGGAGAGGATAGCGCCGCTTGGCGGTCCCCCACCGCTGCCTCCCTCCACAGCAGCTCCAACCTGCTTCAAACCACGTCTGTTCACACCTTTTCATCGTTTAAGTCTCCAAACATCAAAACTGAGGAAACCACACAAAATGCTTGTGTGTCTGGCAGCAGAGGAGGAGTTTCGTGAAGCGGGGCAGACGGCCACAGATGGCATGACATGAGCTTCAGTGTGAGGGAGTTCAGCAGAGCTTCGTTGTGGATCACCGTCCGTGGGGTCACCTTCGGCCTGAGGAATTTAGAGCTGAAAAATCAGATTCATCAAAATGTTAATGTATCATTAGCTTGCAGTTCCTTAAACTACACAAAGTGGTTTAGTGATTCTAAAGTTGCAAGAATGAAACTGAATGTTGATGCTTAGTCAGCATTAATCACTAAATTGGCTTTACTGAAGCTGAATTCACCTTAAACATGTAGCTGTAAGAAAAACAATAATAGAGCATTAGTCCGCTGAAATATGAGCACTAAACGTGCTTAAATGTGAGCCACTGTACATTTACAGCGTTTTTTTGTTTTGTTTTGTTTTGTTTTAGATGTATCAGCATTTTCACATGAATAACCATTATAAAACGCAATGAGTTCACTTTTTGGGGAGACGAACTTAATGATCATACACTGAGTTGTTTTTTGCTCATTTGCAGCAAAATGTCAAGAAAGGACAGAAAGAGAGCATTAGAGGGGACAACCCCAGATATCAGCTCTTCTGTCCTGGATCAGGTCTTCCCTGATCCAGGACAGTGGGAAGGATGAGGGAGGTTTTTTTGTTTTTTTGTTTTTTTTTGGTACCCCAGTAAAGCTTTTGCATTTTTGTTGATTTGTTCTTGTCCTTACTTCAAAAGCATCCATATATAACAATTAACCTGGTCCACTTCTGACCCACAGAATCATTAGTCTGGGCTTTATATGCGTCAGGAGCATAAAAAAAAGATGTTGCAATTATAATAATAAAATAAAAATACATTATATTTACAAAGCACTTTGAAAACAAGTACTCAAAGGTAGTGTTAAGACATAAAATTAGAAATGTAAATCAAATATAGTAGCAGAGTCCAACGCTAGTAAAGATTAAAATGATAAGAGATGGGGCTTGAGCTTGGGTTTTAAATGAGTAAAGTTCTGCACAGCGTCGGATGTGTTTGGGTACCGAGGTCCAGAAGGTGGAGGCAGTGATGGAGACTACTCTGACTGGTTGTGTGTTAGGAGGCCTGGAGCGGAGTTTGGATATACTAAACTTTGTTGGGGAACTTTGGATGGAAAGCCATCAGATGTTGCAGCAGTGAGGATGAACGCATGAATTAGAGTTTCAGCATCAGTAAAGGAGAGTGAGGGTCAGAGACGAGGGATGCTGATAAAAGAAAGATGTTGATGTGGTGCTAAACTGTTGTCAAAGATGACAGACATTGTGGAGCTTTCACTGGTCAGGTGTGAGTGTATTTTGTTAATGAGTTGAATCACATGATCAACATGTTTGATATACTGTGGTTAAACTGGAGGAAGTGGATTTACATCCAGGAGTTTTTTGAAGTCAGGCAGAGAGGAGATGGTGGATTTGGTTGAAATGTAAAGTCAAACTAAGGGAAGAGGAGACTGTTTATAAGTTGTTGCTAAGGCTTGGAGAGTAGAAGGCCAAGAACTGGACCCTGATGAACACCGTGGGGCAAAATCTTTAAGGTAGGAGAGGTTATGGTTGATGGTGCAGTGAGCTGGAGCATGATGAAGATGGAGTCTGAGACTGAGACGTCTCACTGCCCCCACTCAGACGAGTCTAAAATCTGTGAATGTATAAACTATAGAAATAAATGCCCGTGTAAACAAAACAGATGGCATCGCAGGTTTACCTGGACTATATGTTAATGTTGTAAGTAAATGTCGTTTATCTGGTCACCCTTTTTCTCTCCGTTTGAGCACCTGCCCCCAAAAATGTCTGTGCACGGCCCTGCATATGGGAAAACAAACAAACAGACACATATGAGCTGAAGCAGTTTCCACAGATATAGAGCTGCAATCAAAAGTTCTGATATACTGATTTACATATGAATAGATGTACTCGACTGTCATCTTGTTTCAGGAAAAATTTTTTATCTCTCAAAAAATATCAGAAGTTGAATGTGTGATGTGACAACTAATAATTATGTTTTTGTTCTTTTACATACACAGTTTATCTGATTAGCGATAAGGAGGCACAGTGTTGACGGCATCACAAAACATTTTTTAGTGTCTCATTGTAAAAATGATTTCAAATGTCTATGTTTCCATATGCTCAGCAGTGTCAATGGACACATGTTTGTTTCATAAAACTTCACTCGCACACACAAGTCTTTAACCATACACACACCGGCCACTTCATTAGGTACACCTCGCTAGTATCAGGCTGGAGTAGTTTTAACTCTTCTCAGCATAGATTCAACAAGGTAATCGAGATCTTGGTTAATATTGACTTGATACTATCTCACATCAGTCAGTTGGATATCCATAAAGCAGATCCACCACAATCCACCGCAAACGTGCTCTACTGGACTGAGCTCTGGGAAGTGTGGAGGTAGTTTGTATACACTGATCTCCTTGTCATGTTGAAGAAACCGGTGTAAGTTTTTTTTTTTTTAAATTAGCTTTGTGACATAGTATGTTATCCTCTGTTAAGAGGGAGGTGTGCAGGACCCAAATGGAGGAGATGATGGAAGTAAACAAAGTCCTTTAATTTTAAATGAAAAGTGTTGCATGGGCAGGTAATCCAGAAAACCAACCTCCACAAACTAAAACCACAAAGGAGGTAACGTGACAAAAACAGACAGACTGGAAGGGTAGGATGGGACACAAACAGGAAAATAGACGAAGACGACTGAGACCAGAGCAGAAAAGGAAATCACATACTTTAAAAGGGTGAAAGCTTATAAAACAGGAATTAAGATAACGATTAAACAAAACACAGAGTCAAGGCTTTACTAGAAATCAAGCTTACAACCAGGGAAATCCAGAAAATACACCAAAACAATAACAGAATAATGACAAAACAGAAAAATCATATTAAAACCAAAACCTAACGCACATCCTGGACCCTGACCGTTCTCCATCAGAAGACGGACATACAAGTTGTTGTAAAAGGATGTACGTGGTCAGCAGTAATACTTATTTAAAACAAACTGGTACTAAGGGGCTTAAAATATACCAGGAAAACAACCTCCACACCGTCACACCAGCATCAGCAGCCTGAAGCGTTGATGGGTTGATTTAAACCTTCACGTTGTTTATGCTCAGGTCCTCTTTCTTACAAATAGTTGTGTTGTAAATTCCAGCAGACAAGCCCACCTAGCACCAGGAACAATGCAGCATTTCTGGGTTACCTGTTTGACGCTCCGTTAGAACTTCAGCAGGTCGTCTTGAGCGGGACCGGTTCCAAAGGTCCACCACTAGTGAGTGCTGTTGTTGACGACATGTAGTGCGCCGGAGGCCGAATGTCACAAATACCTGGATTTGTGCTGTTTCTGGTTCAGTGTACAGTTGATCAGTCTACCTGGTACTGTATCCCATAATGCAGTGCGCCTCTTCAGTGGAAGCCAGCCATAAGTGACATTATTGCTTTTGTCAACAAGAGCCAGACTAGTATGCAGTGCACGCTGTAAATGTTTATGTACATACTCAGTCCTGTATGTGTGTGTGTGTATATTATACATATTATATATATATATATATATATATATATATATATATATATATATATATATATATATATATACACACACACACACACAATAAGAACTTGCCTGTTGATGGCTCTCTGGACATTCTCCATGGCTCTTCGTATTTCAGTCTTACTTGAACTGGTAGCAAAGAACGTACATAGTCATAGATCAATAAAATATTTAAATGAAAAAAAGAAGAAATTAACAATTCATAGTAACTTCATGCAAAAACAAACAAACAAAGGTACAATACTTTGTTGGGCACAATGGGAGTCGAGGTGGTTCACTGCGTATGTTTTTGGCCAGGCAACCCCACTTTGTCTGGATGTGCTCAACTATTTAAAAAAAAGAAAAAAAACATAAGCCAGGCACAAATTTAAATTGAGATTTTAATATCAACCAGTTAAATTACTGTGTTCAATTAAATATGTAACAACTGAAGTACTAACCTTGTTTCTGAAAAGACTCAAGGGACGCTTTTGGCACCGTCTGGAGTGAATCTTGAGTTCTTTGTATTGCCAGCTGGAAACAAAAAAGAAATATACATTTGTTTTCTTAGGTCTTAACCTTAAAAAAATATATAAAACACATTAAGGTTGTCACAATACATTTACTACTGCACTTACCTTCATTGAAGCCTCCAACAATTTCTCAAGCCTTTCTTGTTGTGACAAGGATGGACTTATGTTCTTGCACAATGCTGGAATAGAGTCATAAAACAATACATAAATAAATACAATTACTGTGCATAAAACAAACGCCCCAAGACTATATTCAAGTGAAAAAAATAAGCATAAACAGTCATGCATTTCACCCTGATATGGATTTGGAAGAGCAGGGAGCGATCGCCTGGTTATGGTGGATCTCCTCCAGGATTTCTTCACTGCAGTCGGACTCACTGGTCCTTCTGAGGTCCCTGTCTGAATGTCTTGTTTTTCCGCCTCTGAGTGTCCTCCTCCTGAATCTAAAGTCTGTGTTGTGGGTGGTGGGGAGTCGGTGCGTGGAGACTTGGGCGGGGGAGCCAAATTGGGGCTTGCGGAGGAGCATCTTTTCAGTGTCTGTGTCAAGTTGTACAGAAATAACAAGAACCAATGACTCACCGTTGAATTAATGATTTAGGACCAGCTGAGTCGCTGCCAATTTAAATCAGTATTTTCAGAATTAACTTGAGTCTTACCTCATTTGGAATATCACCCACAGCGACGTCTCCACACCTGCAGTTTATTGTTTTGTGAATAAACAGGAAACGATCACAGACACAAAAGTATGCGATTAGACTTAAAAAGTATTTTTGTAGTATGTTTACTCTAGTACCGAGGTCTGCAGAGGAAAACAACTACCCGTCAGCAAAACTGGAAAAAAAATGTAACAAACATAGACTGTCAATTTAGCTATAATGCTTGTTTGCATTCAGTACAAATAATTCACTTAAGAAGAAATGGCAAGCATAAGTGAAAAAAAAGAACAAACACAGATACTGACCCGTTTCGTTCATCCTCCATTACCTTTTCCGCCATTTTAATTTCAAATAGACTTTCCTCATTGCGCGCGCCCAACAAGTCAAACCCCCTCCACGTAGGTAAAGCATCATGGGAAATGTAGTGAATGAAGACGACGTATTAAACGCAAAGTGGTGGATTGATTAAAAAAACAAAAGAAAATATTTATTGCAAACCTTTAAATACAAAGTTACATGCTGGAGCATGTTATAAAATAAAATAAAATAAAATAAAGAGCCCACTTAAAAAATAAATCGCAAATTGAAGATCATAAAACTGGTAAATGATATAAGCTCAACCCTTCCAAGCATCGCTTATAAATGAAATAAGTTGTATATCACGTGTGTAATCACATAATTGTGACAAGAGTTAAACCGGATGAAGAATCAAGTTTACTCATTCTGGTACCAATGGATCAAGTCCGGAGGAGCACTGATTTGGTTCTAAAGGTCAAACAGCCATCATTATTTTGCAGTCATTTTTCTTTTCTTTTTTCTTTTGCCTTTCATTCTCTTGTTTTCTGCAAGCATGCATATTTTTCTTTTAAAACTATATTTAAAAAGAGAAATGCTTGTGGCTCTTACATGGCATCTACAAACAAAATTAATTTGAAATAAATTAAACATAGCCGTTTCATTCTTTAGCAGTATGGGTTTTCTCTAGGTGCTCTGTTCTCTTTTCACAATCTGATTATATGAATGGTTAACTGGGGTTTTTAATTCTCATGTGGGTGCAGGCTTGCATGATTGTGTCTGTCGTGTGGTGGACTAGCAACATGTCTGAGGCACAGTCTGCCTGTTACCTAATGTCATCTATATTTTTATGAACATAAAAAATATCCCAATTGGTAGTCCCATGTTCTGTGTTGTCTTTTCATTGAGAAAGTAGACTCTTAAAATGTGGACCAAACTATTGCATTTATCTAGCGTTTCAAGTCTGGAGGTTAAAATGCTTTCCAATCTCAAAACTCTCCTGACAGACGCCCTGCTCTGCTGATTTATATGTCCTTCTACTTCCAGAACTGCCTGTCCAAGTTTTATACCAGACTAATGTCTCACTCCCCATATCCTTATTGAAATGTTAGTTGCCATTTGACTTAATGCAGACTGTATATATCCTGTGAATACAAAATGCATTCAACAGTCACAAATAAAACACTGAAATGACAATAAAACCTTTTATCAATTTTCTAGACCCGTTTCATTTTGCTCAGGGTAACAGAGGTGCTGAAGCCTGTCTGTTGTTCAAAATTAAATCATGCTGGATTACTTGATACTTCACTCTTTAAAGCCTTCACACAAATTCTCTAATTATGATATATATTTCAATGAGGTAAATACAGTTCTTTTTAAAACTACAAATGTGACTTTATGACAACTGATAAATAACATGAATAAACATTAATCTTATTAATGCAAGGTTCTAGTGGGAAAGCCTGTCCAGTGGGATTTAAATGAAGGTTATTTTGGCATTTGTCACATATCTCAAAGGTTTTGGAGACCAATCACCATCCCCAACAGTAGCTACATCATCCAGTCAGTCAGCAATGGACTTTTCAACTTTGTTTTTTTAAAAAAAAACATGATCAAATGGCACAACAAAGAGTCCTACGTGTTCATTTGGCTTCCAAACCCCCCAGATAGCGATGTGATGGCATCTGTGGAAAGAAATCCCCACCCCATAATCCACATCCTGGACACCCCAGGACATTGTCAAATGTTATTTCTCTGTAGCCTAACTGGTCAGAGGTCTTCCGAGAACCTGCTCAGTAATAAGCAGAAGCTCATATTGTGACAGCTGATTGGTGGAGACTGAGGCCTCGGGAACAAAGAAAGAGGCCAGCATTTCTGCAGATTCATAAGTAAATTCTTAGTTTGCTTCTGATACACTGATAAAGAGATTTAGTCAATGTAATACGTTAAAGTATCAACTAAAGCAAGAAAAGAAGCACCATGTATTTATATAAAAAGAGACCTATTTTTTCTGTAACAGAAAAAAAAGGCAAACGCAACAACTAGAGAGTGGAGCCATTAGAAGATATTGATTTTAAAGCCTTCAGACTGCACTGTATTTGGATTTGATGGTCCATTAAGTGCTCCCATATACAACTTTGATTCACAGTACAATTGAATGTCTTTCAAGGTTGCTCGGAAAGGCAGTTTGTTTAAATTGCTCTAAATTTCAAGTCTGAGTTATCATCTGAAAAGTAAAAAACAGTTCACAAGTCCCGAGTCATCTTTGATCTACTGATGCTTGAAGAAGGGGTACTTATGTTTCCATCAGTGTCGTGTCTAAATAACTATCTCTATGTACAAGTACACTGTATTCTCTAAATTACTTGGTCATTCTTTACTTTGTCTTGGGAATATGATACTTCATGACAGGTTAGGCAAATTGAACCTTTACATCAGTCATTTTACTTGACAAAACACATGGCAGACCTTATGTGTATGTTTAATTCTTTATAAGTTTGTTTAAAGATCTTTTAGCTTTTTACAAAATCAAGGAGAAAAAAAAATCCAAAACACTATTGCAATTCTCTTGGAGAATGCCACTTTTTTGTGCCTGTAGGTTTCACTCTGGCTGGCACAATATCTCACACCATTCAATACTGCTGTCTTCATGGCCTTTTGTAACAAAGGTAAGGGATAGATGAAGAGGGAGAAAAGTAGAAAAAAAAAGCAGAATTAGATGGAACAATATGAGAACCGAGACACAGACAATGAAAACAGAAAGACACAAGGTTAAAAAGCAGCAGAGTAGGACAGATGGAAGGACACAAAGTGAACAGTACTTCATGCCATGACTGTCTCAGCCATCTTGTATTCTATGACAGCTGCATTTCTCTTTCCCCTCCAAAGTCTTCTATCCCTTTACAGTTTGGTTGATAAGGGCAGCATTTGCTATTGGCACTGAGTTCAAGAAGGCAGCCTGAGAGTTCCTTTGCCCATCAGGAACTGCAGGATACGGTCCACCAGCAGAGCGGCGACAAAGTCCACTACCAAAACCTGGGCAATGATTAATTTGAACTGCAAGGAAATAAACAGGAAATATATTAAAGTAATCCATGATGTATATCGTTATCACAAGACCATTAAACTAAACTACTACTGCTAGCTCACCTCAGTTGGAATATCTACAAGAGCAAACTGTTCATTAAATTCAGGTGAAGAACCGGTAAGAAGGCCGACAATTGCTAAACCAGACAAGGCGATGCTCCAGAGCAGTGGCCGATTCTCGCTAAGAGATTCCATGAATGGGTGACCCTGTCAGACAAAAACAGACGCTTTACTTCTATATACCATAAATAATGAAACGATTACTAATTTTTGCATTTAGAGTAAATACCTTGTAGTTAATGGCAAAGGTGGCCATCTGCATGGCCATTGACATTATGTACACGGTGCTGTTAATTAGACTGGGTTCAAACTCTTTATACAGATCTACAAACTGCTCTTCTCTGCAAGAGAAAAAAGAACATATCTAATGTTATAATGTTTTCATATAATGCAGTCAATAAAAATAATAGAAGCTTTTTGTAATACTATACTAATAACGAGCTTATAAAGAGCTTTCATCAAACTTGACTTGGGGCAATATTTTTTCTCATATCTACTTCATATCTTTTGTCAATGTATATGGATTTCAGCCTTGCAACACATTTCGAAAAAATCAGGATGGAATACCTTCATCACTTCCCCTCACTAGTTTCCGCTCTACACTTGAAAGGCATTAAGCACTTAGACAGCAAGTTAAGTATTGTTAGCTATTATTTTGTCCCATTCTTAAGGTGAAAAAATATGATATACTGTCTATTAGATTAATGTCTACAAAGAAAGAAATTTCAAGTAAATGTAAGAACTAATGTGTATTTGGTTTTTTGGGTTTTTTTTTTTAACCCTCATCCCCACCCCTTTTTTTCTGATTAGAGGTTTTACTTTCCCTTACCTGGGTGGACTTCTGGTTTGTGCCTCTCTGTAAAGATACACGAGACTACAGAAGTGCACAGTGAACTGCAGCAATACAGTCAGAACTGTGTACAGATTGAAGATGTTTGGTAAGGGCCGCTCACGTGACAATGTTTTCAGTGGCTGCAGAAACATGAGGAAAAATAGTTCCTGATCAGACTTTTGTCAAAAAACAAAAACACATTTTACATATGTACTTATGGAAGTGTTAACTTCTCACCTTTGATCTGGAGATGAAGAGGAAGCATCCGGCCAACAGCAAGCCTTGCAGGGTTGCCTGGAAATCACTGAACTTGACTCCCTCGAGGTAGAGAACAGACTGACTGTAGGCCAGCACAAGAGCATTGAGAGCAAGGATCTTGAACATTTGGAGTGTCGTTACTAGAGTGCAACGACCCTGCTTTATTACATGGCAGACTGGGGATTTTAAAGAACAAAACAAAAACAAACAAAAACAAAACATACATGTCAGAGAAGTATCAAGAATCAACTATGCCAAGAATCAAAATGCTAAACATATGTTACTCACTGCACTGTATGGAGGAGAGTTTTGAGGTGAAGGGAGCAGCAATGGAGGCATCACCCAGCTTAACTACTTGCACTTGATCTTCTTCAAGTTCTCGTAGGACCTGGCTGATCTTTTCCTGATAGAGAAATAGCCTGACATTTAGAGCAGACAACTACATATCCTACCTCTTATCTAGGTATTGAGCAGACTCTTTCATCATTAGCAATAGTTGATTTTTTTTTTCTTCAGATTTTACTGGGGTTGGTGGTAAAATAGGATGGTAGATGAGCATACTGTAAATAGTCATACCATAAAAAATGAGTTTCACTTGTATTTTCAGCTACTCAAAAAGAAATGACCTTTTGTGCTGCAAGCTGCTCTTCTCTCTGGGCCATCACTCGCTGCCTGGCTGCTCTGGAGCTCAGTTTGCCTCCCGTACTGACAGGTGGTAAAGATCTGGGTTCGGTTGTGGGTGCTTCTTTTTCTTTTCCACGCTTCTTTCTCTCAAATATGCGCTCAGGGGCATTTGCCAACAGTGCGACACCTAGGGGAAAAACAAAACTACCATCACTGCTCATTGCTGATTATTTATAGCAACTGATGGTTTCAATACAAACAAAATTTTACCTATGTGAGCATGTTTGAGAGCTCCCACATCGTTTGTTCCATCACCGCACATAAGCGTCACATATCCCAGCCCTTTCAGACTGGTGATCACAAATTCCTAAAACACATCAGGCAATAAACTATTGTTATACACAGTCATATCCACCTGCCTCACACAATCACACTGAATGTTTTTTGCTTATGTAGCGCCTTCAATTTTCATAATGTTATGCACCATTTCTTATTATATACGTAGCCCAGCTAAAAAAAAAAAAAAAAAAAAAGTGATTGATTTGAATTGTGGGAATGCCCTTACACCACTTAGTTAATGAGGTGTGTATGTACTATCCTCTGTACGAAGAAAGATGTGAGTAATATATGAAAAGGCAAAATGACAGTAACATCTGGATACTGTTAATACATAAAACATGTTACATCTGAGATACATCATACTACTTTCACTGATATGCAGTATATGTCAGTGCAAGTAATTGACATTTTACTTATTGAAGTAAATGTGTTTCAGCTGGCAACAAAGTCATTCACTCTAACTGATGCAATTAGTAGCTTCTCATTTCTTGAATTGCAGTGTCAGAAAATATGTCACTCTCAAAAGGGTCAATTTATTGATACACATACACAAATCAACAAAGGGGATTCTGAAACTAATAAAACTGAGTTAAAGACTGTCAAACACATAATTAAAACACAGAATATGTAGTTTACGACAGGGAAGGATAGTGGTGAACCATCATCTCAGAGATCACTGCACAAAATCATGGCCATGTTCAATCATGACTTTAGGAACCTGGTTTTCTCTGGGTATTCCGGTTTCCTCCCACAGTCAAAAAACATGTATGTTAGGTTGATTGAGAACTCTGAATTGCCCGTGAGTGTGAGCGTGTGTGGTTGTTTGTCTGTGTATGTGGCCCTGCGATGGATTGACGACCTGTGCAGGGTGTACCCCTGCCTCTCGCTTGCAATGGGCTGGGATTGGCTCCAGAAGACCCCTGTCACCCAGTAATTGGATTCAGCAGGTATAGAAAATGGATGGATGTATAGTACAATAACCTTATGAAATCCGCCACTATTATGTGTCTAAAAAAATGACATCAGCTGACCTCATGGACAGACTGAACAACCACATTTTTTTGTAATCAACTGATTGCATTTTAAAGTGCCCAAAATAAATATTTTTTAAATGTGTTATGCGTTTTGCTACTCAACCATGCATAAAAAAAGATAAATGTATTTTAAAGAGGGCAAAAGCACCAAAAAACAGTTAAACACACACAGCAGCTGCTGTAGGACCCACCTTCTGTTTTGGACTGACACGAGCAAACACACGTATATGTGGCAGTAGGGCGTGTAGTAGCTGGGGCTCACTGCTCAATCTAGTCAGCCCTTCACCTGTTACACACAAGTCAAACTGCTGCACAAACGAAGAAACAGAAGGAGGGGGCAGTGGTACAATCACACTGCCATCAATGGACTCCCATTGCCACCCACCTGGAAAACAAAATAACAAATGATATGTAATTCTGTTCTTTATACATACTATGTCTCAAAACACCTACTACATTATTAGAGTAACTAAATGTGGTCACCTGAACAAAATAAAAACACCCTCTTTAAATTTATATATTTTTTCCAATCAACAAGTGCATACCCTCGGGTCCTTAAATTAGGCAAATAAAACCTCAAATGAACACTACCATGTAGTATATACTAACAATGTGTCTTCATTTATTGTATAAATACTATATAAAACTGCAGAAGCGCGTTGTGAAAACTAAATTACAACCCATGATTCAATAGCTTGTAGAACCCCCATTAGCAGAAATAATTTGAAGTAATTACTGTCTATATGTTATTAGTTTTAAACAAGCCACTGCTGGTTTTTTTCTTCCTAAATTGTAGTGTCATTAACTTTAACATATATCATTCTAACTAAAACATGAAAAGCCTGAAATTTCTATAAGAACTGTGCAGTTCTTAGATATTTTAAGATTTCTATGAGAACCTCCACAACATCCTCATTTTTGGGTGAATTTGCTGGGATATTCACAAACAAGAACATCCTTCCTTCTTTACACTTGTGAGCAATCTTTCCTACTGTGACAAGATCATGGAATAAAAGCTAAAGTTATTTGGAAATATATTATAGCCCTTTGATGATTGATGGGCAGCAATAATGCTTCTCTAAGATCATTGCCAATGTATTTCCTCTTCGGTATTGTATTAACACACAACTGAATGCTACAAGTGAGGCTACCTTTTACAAAAGGTGGTCACACTTTTGAATAATCAATAGGAAACAAGTTTTATAAGCAGTTTTTTTGCTGTAGTTCTTTTACATGTCACTGGTTCGTCTTTGAGTACCTAAAAGTCCCTTTGACAATGGCAGATACTCCACATTTAACATCAGAATGTAGCATGTTGACTGTCCTTTTTACATTAACTGACACAGGAGCATGTGTAGAGCTGGTCCCGCCATTAACTAGTCTCGGAGGGTTGTAATGTAAACAGAACTGATGGCAGGTCAGGGGAGGGATTTGTTGAAGACAAGATGAGGATGTCTTTAAGCTCCTCAGAGCCAAGGACCCAATAAAACAGTATATTACAGAACTGCAATCTGCAATTGAGTACTAAAATGACAAGAAGTTTATTTACAGAGTTTCATTTCTTGCAAGAAATGAAACTCTGTCATTAACAAACTGAAGAGCATCAGAAAGGATCAGATGATTTGTTATGCTCTGACATGTAATTGAAAAAGGGTGTATTTTCTTTTTCATACGACTGTAATTCTGTAAATATACTTGTCTTACCGTGATTGGCACTTGGGTGCAATATAAGTGTGTGCTCTTTCTGTATGAAGTGGAGCTCTCTTGCAACGTGGCATGCAGTTAGAGGGTTGTCTCCTGTGATCATCACCACCTGAAAGTATTACAGGAGGATTAACCACAATAAAACCTTTCTTGTTTGAGTAGCAATTCAAAGTTTTGCATTGTTAGGTTATTTACATGATGAGATGCTTCTTGGATTTCTCTGATGACGGCCTTACTGTCACTCTTTAGTGGACAAGATACAACCATGAACCCAGCGAAATGAAGATTGCATTCCAGAGAATCACGGTTTATCTCCCGGACCTGTATCACCACAAGGATTTAGCTCAGTTTTTAACACATCTTTTCATAGCCATGTTTAATTATGGCATTTCTGGTTGAATTAAATAATAATTGACGAAATTTGAACCTGCTGATGGCTGAGGTGTCCGATCTCTTTGTAGCCCAAGGCCAGCACCCGGGCCCCTTCTCGTGACATTTCTCTGTGGACTTTGTCATAACTTGCTGGACATTCTGCGAACTACAACCATGTTAGGATATAAAAGTTAGGGTTTAAGTACACAAGAGTAAATGTAAAAGATTTTATTCAGTATGTACCATTCCTCTGAGCGTCTCTGGGGCACCCTTAACAGTAGAGATGTAGCAGAGTTCAGTGGAACCCAGCTTCTCAAAGGAGGCCAGGACTGACATCCTCTTCAGAGCACTGGCAAAATGGAAACGGTGGTGGATTTTAAGTCCCTGGGTTTTAATGCCTCGTGAGAAGACCTTTTCATCTGGTTTAAGAGACAAACATCAATGAGACACCGTCTTTAACTTTCTGCTTTTAAGGAAAAATATACTCAAATACTTGAATCTGCAGTTAGTGCATATTATCTGAAGAACAGCAATGATTTAACATGCACTGATCAAAGTGTATTACCAAGGTCCACGCAACATCAACGTACCTGAACGGCTGTACTTCAGATAACATGCACAATATAAATAAGACATGTTGTGTGTTGCTTAGTACTAACATTTTCAGATATCTATTGTGCACAATGCGTTTAGTAGATACCTTTAGTAAGAGCCCAGTCAGCAGCAGTCAGCATGGCCTTCTCTAGTGGATCTCCCACCAGCTGTCCATCGTCCAGAGTGACCAGTGAGTGACAGGTGGCCACTACCCGATGTGTTTCAATTGGGATCTCAGATACAGGCATTACCTCTTTTCCCTCTCTGGCAATAAAAATATTACAGAATAATGGAACTAACAGAACTAAGCTATAACAAAATAATGTACACAATATAAAAGAATAATAATGTGTAGGTTTTACCTGAGACCTGCTACCCCTCGTACAACCAGACTATCACTGGTCAGTGTTCCCGTTTTGTCAAAACAACAAACTTCTACTTTTCCAGCAAATGGTATCCTGAATGGCTCTGTGCAAAATACGTCTAACCAGGAGAAGAAAAAAAAAAAAGAATTGAATAAAACATTTTTGTTGCAAACTCAATAACATAAACTGCTTCATCCATTTCTTATGATAAATATTTCACAGCCAAGTAGAAAAGTCTCATAAATATGCTTACAAAGTTTAGCGAGGGCAATAAGAGAAGTGTTAACTGCTAGAGAAAGCTCTATGGGGAGTTCTGGAGGAACCACTGAAGTGAGAATAAGTGTGCACTCCAGAAACAGCTTGTAGCGGTTACGACTGGCATCCTTGGTCCCTGAAAGGACGATACAAAACAAAGATTAAAAGCAATACATCATTCCTGCTTATTAACACTGTCTTTGACTAAATCTTTATTTGTGCTTAGTAAGAATTGCATCTTAATGAGCTGATTTCGTGCACCTCACCTTCCACCCACACGTATACAGCAGCAGCAATGGCAAACACAAGGAGGAAGAGGATGAAGATGAAAGTCTCCAGGTTGTTTGCCGTCACTCTCTTCACCCCAAAGAGTATGGTCCTTAACAATTTACCCTGGAGTTAAGATTGTGAACACACATTATTTAGAACTAATCTCAACATGGCCTTCACTAAAGAGTGAAGGGAAAACACCTAACGATAACAATACATCAATATAAAATGAATATGCAAATTACTCACCTGAGATGTATAGAATCCTGTTCTCAATACGTAGGCGACACACCCATTATCTACAGCTGCACATGACAGAAAAATATTAAGTACATGCACTAATTCAAGAGCCAGTAGTTGACTGACAAATAAAATGAAATTAACTCTTACGCTTGAGTCCAGCACTGGCCTTTAAAGGGGGGCTGTGTTGGACCACTTTTGTCCCACCAGAGATGACATGGAGGCGAGAGTCTGTCTGAAGATCCAGAATTTGCTCAGGGTCCAAGTCTTCCACTGGCTCCTGCACAGCAAATTGCCAGCATTAATGTGACAGTTAAGAAAATTTCAGGTTCAAGCCACTGCGTAACTTCACCTATAAATTATATTAGTTTCTAACTTTCATCTGTGGCACAGACTCTCCAGTCAGCATGGCCTCATCCACAATGCAGCGACCCCTGAGTAGCAGCACATCACATGGCACCAAGTTGTCCTGGGGAGAGCGTCCTACCGAAAACAGAGTACACACAAAGTGAAGTTGATGTTTGTGAATAAGAAGTCATGAAAACTTGACACAGGACACTTACCTATTGAGACAATATCGCCTGGGACGAGTTCATCACTGGAAATAGGTCTCCACTTTCTGTTGCGATAAACCTGCCGTAAAGTGCAGCCACTTAATTAAATACGTTTTAAATAAATGGAAAATATATTCATAAAACAGAATTTTATGATCAACCCTGCCTTATATTCGGTCAGTCATTTGTCTGCTATCAAAAAAGCTTTTAATCCTTTAAAGTAAACAAACACCAAGCTCTAAAGATGTCTTGTGTTACCTGGCGCCATGATTTTATCCATAGTAGCTTTACTCATAGGAGGGAAGTTGCAATTCAAAGCTCAAATAGATTTATAATTTATCTTGCCACTGTTGCTAACTCCATATCCCTAATGATGTAACCCATATTAAAGTTGGTGCCTGTGTATCTCACATAAGTCAAACTGTTGATTTCCTGATACGTCACAGACCTTCACATGTTGTTTAGCGATAACAAAAATGTTTTCTTATCACATAAGTAATGCTTTTGGCTCATTTGTGTACATTTAATAGAATTAAATGAATTGTTTTGTCACAATCTTCATACCGTAAATAAAAATAAGTAATAAAATGAATTCAAAATCTTATCAAGTCCACCTGGATCATGTAGGGCTTATTTCCCATGCGGCGGATCTCTGACATGTTCCTCATCTGCTGCTGGACCAACGACGCCTCAAAAGCCACCAACATGAAAAGTGTAAAAACGCTGTAGTACCAGTATTCATCCAGACACCACAGCCCCACACAGAACACCTGAACAATAGCAGACAGAAATTAACTTAACAGGAACAATATCATTATCATTATTTTCACTATAAAATCAGTCCAATTCTAAGCAATAACAAACAAACATACCTGAAATACAAAAAACGGAGCGGTAGCCCTCTCTTTGAAGAGCTCTAGAAAATCTGGAACTACCATCTCAGCCCGATTGGTACCATATCGCTTTTCTGCTGCTCTGAGCTCAGTCTCTTCCTGGTACCCACGCCATGACTGAAAGTAACCCATTGGGTTGCTGAGAGGAAATGCTATTGGAAGGAAACATTTCTTCTCTTTGTAGTCAAAGATGTAGCGGATCTTTTGAAACTCAAGTGATAAAATCCTTTCACCATTCTCGTCCTGTTAATACAAACAATAAACAGTAAAAAAGTGTATAATATTAAAGAGAAGTGGGGGACAACCCCCAAAACTCAAACAGAGGCAAAAACTCAAACAACAATCAACCTGCATACTTCAACTTAAGAAATTATCAATATCCAGAAAAGAAAAAGAAACAACAAGTGATTGAATGACTGATTAGAAAGGAGTTACATGTAAAAAATATGAGCTTTTTAGGCAGACAACACAACACCTAGTAAAGGTTTCCAATTAAGACAACATGAGGCATCTAGTAAATAAAGATTTAAACAAACCTGGTCTCTTTGTAGTGCAACAAGTTCAGCAGAACCATTATTGGGAGTAGGAATGACTTTCGCCAGCGTAGCCTTGTTTGGATCTGGCTCCTGCATTTACAAGTGAACAGATGAAACACTTGCTTGACTTGGGAAGACAAAGTTGTTTTCTAGGGCACATTTTAAATTTTTTGATCTGTCAAAAATCATGTAAGTGGTGCTTTGACATACAACTACTTATAGAGTAATTTCAGGGGCATTACTAAGTTTACAGACCCTGTATTTATCATATAATGAATGACACTAAACAGGAAAGAATGGATGGATAGGAAAAAATCATTTAACAGTGGTGTCAGATTAACTTTTAGATCAACTACACATGAAAGCTATTGTTATTACACCAATCAAACTTGCCACTCTATACCCAAGTAATATGGTAGTCCCAATTATTTTTAGTCAAAGTTTGACAGCTGTTTATCACAGAGCTGTTTATTTGGAGTTGAGGCCATGCAAATATTACATCTATTATAATAAACTGCCAGACAAAGTGTTAAGCTACATCCAAAAGAACTGAAAATTTTACAGTATTAGGGTAATATAACCCAGTGAGTTACAGCTTTTGTGACACTGCTGTATCTGAGCCTATTCTGTAAACTTAAGTGATCTATGAAGTAAAAGTGAAGAAAAGTACAGTTTTTGGAAGACAGTTTTTGGACAACACTTTTCATAGACTGTTTCCATTGAAATTTTCACATACAATCACAGTATCACAGCTGATAATGTAATTAACGGTTTTTACTTCGTTTACCTTTGAACAAGTGAGCCAACAGTGCGCATGCACGGACCAATAACCGGAGAGAGCCGTGAGGACGTGCGCGATCCCGATAGCGGCTAAAGCAAGGAGGCCTGCCTCCGGATACTCGGAGGCACCATAC
The DNA here is from genome assembly GCA_028564865.1 of Zenarchopterus dispar. Lineage (NCBI taxonomy): Eukaryota > Metazoa > Chordata > Actinopteri > Beloniformes > Zenarchopteridae > Zenarchopterus > Zenarchopterus dispar. The sequence continues at coordinate 6,558,624 of JAOWBL010000023.1, forward strand.
ACTCCTAACCAAACGTATAGCCAGCATGGGTAGAGTACAGCCAGAAACGGGAGGACCGTACCATGTAGTAGTCGGGGCCTGCGCCTGTATAGTGTTACCGAGCTCACCAGCTCGTCGCCGGCGCCGTTGTCATGCTGGTGGTGGTTCACAGAGGGGGCCATTTGCAGCTTACCCGGTCCTTGTATTCCATCTGCAGCCATACTATCATCTTTTTTGGCGTCGTTCATTGTACTCTGCTCACCCCTTTGGCCCCCTCTATCACCCACTACCACCCCGACGTGCTGTAGCCGGTTAAAATCCGATTCTACGGTTAAAACGATGCACCGTAGCGCCTTCTGAGCTCGGTTACTGAATCGCCGTCCTCCGACCGCTGTCTTCCGCATACGTAAAGACGTAAATACACGTAATGTTTAGATCGCGTCGATTGGAAAGAAGCAAAAAGATTAATTTCTGTCTTTCACTTTTAAAAAGTTACTATATAGAACATATTTTATATTTTATTTCAGCTATGAATAATTAGTTTCATTTGACAAAATATCAACGGATTAGTTGTTTATTGTATCCATTGTGAAATGAAGTAACTACTCCTTTAATGAAGTTAGTAAGGCGTAACCAAAATGTTTGACAGATACCAACGTAAGCCAATCAAATTAAACAACGTATTTACTAATTGGTTTATTTGTCCAATCGGCTGTGGATTCCGGTAGTAGCTGGCTGCACACACGGATGTGGTTTCACATGCTGGAGTAATGGTAGTATAACCTTGGTGTACCAGTTTCTTAATTCACAGTTTCAAATCGCAAAAATGTAAGAACTGCAAGTATGCCTCGTATCAGTAATATTCTTATGATTATTTCTGGGGTAGATAGAGTAACCTAACCAGTTGTAAATGAACATTATGTATCTTTAAACTATACTTATTTTATTGCTTGTCTCTTTGCAAGCGACAGTGCATTAGTTTATTGACTGATGAATGGATTTGACGTGACTTGTCTTTGATACGATTTGTATATAAAAATCACCTTTCAGGCAAGCTGCTATGGATATATCGGCAAAGTACTGCCATAAAGAACTGGAGTCATATGGATCATGTGTAGCTTCCAACCCATCCACATGGCAACAAAAGTGTCATGAACTGAAGATGAAGGTTTCACAGTGTACATCATCACAGTAAGGCATCCTTTCTGTTTTCTTTTAAAACTATACGAATTTGGTGAACATATACACATCAGGTTTGTTGTTCTTAACTCCTAAATGGAAAAAGCCCAGTGATCCAGAAAATCCGACAGGACTGTGCCAAGGAGTTTGTAGACTTTGAGAAATGCTTGAAAGAAAACCAGAACACACCTGCCTCCTGCACATCACATGTGGCACGCTTCCTGGGCTGTGCTGAAACAGTGGACCTCAGCAAAGTGGGTAAGTCTTTATTTGAGAAATGTAGACTAAAACTTTAAGGAGCAAAGATGGGGCAAAGGGTCTCCACTTTGTCAACAAATTCTTGAAAAAAAGCTGCTGAAAATGTTTTTAAAAAATGGTTTTCCTAAAAGACATTTTGGAAGGGTGTTGCACATTTCTTCTTCTACACTGCCTAATATCATTAAACAGCTTAATAAATTGTGAGAAATCTGATGACATAAAGGGAAAAGGCGCAAGTCTTTGCTGGACACCTGCAGTTTTCAAGCCCTCAGATGGCTCTGCATCAAGAACTGTCATTCATCAATGGCTGATATAACCATATTGGCAAGGGGCTACAAGCAATACAATATGAAGCTACATTCTCTGCATGCCCTTTAAAACTTTACTGTGCAAAAAAAAGAAAAGCCATATGATAATCTTGACCAGAGGTGGCATCAGTTTCTCTGAGGAGGATGGAAGTAGGACCATCACTCAGTGGAGACATGCATTCTTTTCAGAAAAGTCAGCTTTTCAGATCTTTTTTTGGAAGGAATGAGGTGGTATATGCTCCATGTAAAAGACAAAACAGACCACTGAGTTTGTTAAACTAAAAGTTCAGCAGCAAAGACCCCAAAGTATTGTGCACCTAAAGGTGTGTTGAAGGATCAAAAGAACAATGGAAATATTTTAACTTGTGGCACTGCCAATGTTAGAATACCTTTTAAGTGTTGTGAGAAGGAAGGGCAACAGTACAAAGTAGTAAACTGCTTCATACTAGCTTTTTTGCTTTTTGTTTTTTATTTTTTGTCATGTTTTACAAACTTAAAATAAATAAGGAAAATTTATTTTTTATTACCACTTGAAAATAAATTGATTAGAAAATGAAATCTTAGAATTATACAACAAACAAATAATTTTTTTTTTTCTGATTTGTGATCATAAGAAATCGAATGACATATCAAAGTGGTCTGTATGTGCTCTGTAAATCGTATTTAATAGTTGATACATTTTTTTTCCTCCTCACACATTTCTTTTTCAGAAACAAATTCAGGAGCTCCACCATCTTAGGACTCAACGTTCTCCTTCATGAGATCGTACCTGTACGTGCAGGAGCACAGCTGGGTTGGCTTCACGTGTGTCCCAGAGATGATGTTATATTTGCTGCGACTGCCAAACTCTTTTTCAGTCATGGCAGTATAACTTACAGACTTTGAGTGGAATATTTTATTTCTTTATAATTCTTTTGCTCCTGAATTAAGTGACTCATTCAAATGTAACATTTTATAGCTGCCTTTATGAAAGAGTTTGTTTTATACAGTTTTTTTTTTCCTAAACCATTTCAATGAATTGATATTTGACTTCCATTACTCATCTGGTGTCGTCATCCTCTGTTGTTTATGTCTTTACCTCCTTCCTTTGCCCTCTCCAGGTCTGAGTCATAGTCAAATATTAAACTGGAATGCATTTGCTCCCACACAGACGTTCCTGACTGTTCAATGACTAAGAATTAGGGAGTTTGGGAAGAAAGGAGAAGGAGGGGACTGTTCATCTCTAATCAGCAGGACTACTGAGAGAGACAGAGGGAGGATGTTGAGTAATGAACCTTGTGACTACTAAGCAGAACAGACATTTTCTGGTTCAATTATTAAAGCTTTAGGAGGAACGCTCCAGGAGAAACGGGTTCCTGTCGTTTAAAGTGTATCATTGGTTCTTGCCGTATAAGCAAGTGGTCAGCTCATCTTTGTTTGTTGTATTTTGGACAAATAAGGCAATTGTAGTTCAAAGATAAAACTGTATTGAAGGTACAGCAACATTACATTCAAAGCACATCACCTTGCAGTCACGAAACAAAAAAAGTAAGTTAAGATCTCATCTAATACCACACAAATAAGTTACATTCACAATAATATCACTATAAAAACACTGTAAGTCAGTTATCAGAGTCAAACATAAAAGAATACCACAGACTGTAGCCAATCACTGGCATCTAATTAAACAAGTATCAACCTAATCCTATTTTATTCTGCACCACTTGATGAATCTATTCTGATGCTTTCAGCAAACATTTCTATCCAACTTAAATTTGGAGGTTAGTTCTTAAGACCTACTTTTTGGCACATAAATATTTATGTTTATATCATGCTACAGTTAAAATATTTGCTGATTATCACAGATGGTACAAAATATCTACCCAACAGCATCTAGTATGAATTGCTTGACAAGGAAATGATTATAGAAAGTGATTACAACAATAAATTGTAACACAGTCATAGTCACATTTACATTTGGAAAACATCATGTACCCAGTCTTTTTTAATTTGGGACATTACAGAAATTTTGGTTGTAATTTCTAGTTTTGTTTCACAATGCTTACGTTATAAAGGAAAGGGTGAAGCAAAATAAATGATGATTTTAAATAACCCTGTTTCTGCATAAGGCTCTTTAAAATACCCTGTTGTGTCAAAGTGTGATCTGTCTTTAAAAAAAAAAAACTTTTTGGTTCATAATATAGCTGTCATGCATTTTCAAAAATTAAGAATGTGATTTGAAATAAATATTTTACACAGAGAGTTTGCAATCTATGTTTTTGATGTCAAAGGGAGCGTTAAATTGTCTTATCCAGCACAATATCCTGAGTTGAGGCTCAGGTTATATAAACATACACACTAACCTGAGAGAACAATTCTAGTCCAATCCATATACATTACTGTATATGATGCAGTCATTCACACATTTTCATTAAAACTCGTCCTGGCAAAACAAGAAGTCACACATTTAACTAATATAATTTAGATCCCCAGCTGCACATAAGACCTGCCAAGACTTAAATACATGTAACTTGATTGATGAATTCACTGTCATCACTTATCTGTAGTTCATGATATACATATTGGTAGGTGTAAGTATTATTTTATCTATTTATTTTTGTTGGAAAGTGCTATGAAAAATGCTTCATTGAGTATAAATACAACAGGAGAGATTAAGATTCATTGTATTGAACATTTGCAGTGTATTTCCAGCATGTGATTCCTATCTACATAAAGGTATGTGAAATAATGCTAACTGGGATAGGGATATTATGACCTTGTGGTGATGTTAGCCAGTATGGAGAGCTCAGGAGGGCAGTGTATTTATAATGTAGAGTGGGTCCACAGGCATGTTAATGGATAGACTCTATTAGCTGCATCTCTGAGGTGAAAAGTGGAACAGGAGAGGAACAAGTGACAGTTTATGAGGGTCAGGAGGCAAAGTAGGAGTTCTGCATGGAGTAGAGACGGTCAATGGGGTTTCCCACTCGCCCTGGCATGAGACCACCTTCCCCTGTTGCTAAGAGACAGTCGCCTAGGTGACCAAGGCTTCCATCGCTGTCTAAATCATGGAAGACTGTCTCTGAGTCTGCAGCGAAAAAAGAAAAGGAAAGAAAGACTATATCTGGAGTGAAACACCAAGAACATACAATACAGACAAGTGTGGGTGTGGAAAACAAGTACAAACAAAATTAAATTAACTTCAGAGGCAGATAGTTTGAACTTGTAGCTCTAACCTCCCGTCTTACCGTAGGAGTGGAGTTGCTCACTGTTCAGCTGAGGTGGTGTAAGCCCATGTCGAAACGGCTCTGCAGCATAAATGTTGGGGTCCAGAGCAAGCAGCTGTTGGCGGGGCAGCGAGGGATATCCCAGCAGCCCATCCATGCCATGGGTACTAGATCCATCTATTAAGGTGAAAGGTGAAACCTATTTTTTTCTTTCTTTCTATTAAGGTGAAAGGTGAAGCCTTCCTTTCTTTCTTTCTTACCCTCGCTGTCATCATTGCTTTGGCGGCCCCCTCTGCTGGGTCCTCTCCTGCTCCCTCCCATTTGTTCCTGCTCTTGTTGCTGCTGCTGCTGCTGTTGCTGCTGTCGGCGAGCTATCTTTTTCATCTAAGGCACAAAACCAGACACCGCATGAAGTTTCTTCTGGGCGCTGAAGGGTGAGCGAGAGCACTTTTTGAAAAAGTATACTAAATCTTACCTTGGCTCTCTGATTTTGAAACCACACCTGCACAACACGCACCGTCAGCCCAGTCTCAGCAGCCAGCGTCTCCCTCACCTGCAGGTTAGAGTTTTCATTGCTTTTTAAAAGATCAACTTGATTAACTGCTTTCATACACAGCTAGACCCAAGAACAATGAAGCTCAGAGGGAAAGTTAAGAAGTATTTTGTGGAATACATTTCCAGTCAAAAGAAGTTGATCCACCCACCTTCCGGCATGGCTTAGCTGACACTTCAAAGGAGGCTTTGAAAGCTCGCCTCTGCTGCGTGGTCAAGATGGTGCGTGGTCGTTTCGAACGCTTGTGCTCCTTGCCTTCATCACCACCTTTCCCACCGCCAGATCCCCCACCACCATCTTCATCCTCACTTTTAACTGAGCAGATAAGCAGACAACAGAACTGTCATCCCTTTGTAGCCTTGTGAGTTGCGATCTGAAATTTGTGGCAAGTAGGAACATCTGAACGAGCAAAGCTTATTTAATTATTTTTTCTATTGTTTCTACGGCTCCAAGTTTTTCCATCTAACCCGAGTTTCAGGATCAGCTATATATAATGTAAATATTACCCAGATTCTTTGACTCTTTACAAAACTTCAACACACAGTGGTATCACAAAATTAATAATGACATAACAGATGAAATAGGAAAAAAAATGAGGCCTTATTACCATTACATTATCTTGAAGTCTTGACACTAAAACCCAAGAAGCAAACACACTTTACCTGATTCGGTTGGTGTGGGACTAATAGCGGCCAGCATTTCCCTCTCCTTTTCATAGTCCATGCGACAGAGCAGCTGGCCTTCTTTCAACACAAACTCATCACCTCTCTGGAGCCGGCGTTCACACTCACAGCAGCTGAAGCAGTCCAGGTGGTACACCTGGCCTAGCACACGCATTATAAGCTCAGAGCGTCCAATAACCTGCAGGCAGGCGCTGCACTTTCTGACAAAGAGCCTGCGAGTACACAGAAGCACAGACACATGGGCATAGATTTCCATTAATCTAAGTTAACCGTTAAAAAAATAAATAAATCAGATTCAGAGGTGAACTAATGAAAGATGGAGCAACAAGCAAAGAGCTCTAAAACATTTACCCTCAGCTCTAATTATTCTGGAGATTAGTATAGTCTCTTAATTAAAGGTTGTATAAGCATTACCCAATTCACAGTGCAACAAGGTGAACATCTGTTATGATGAGTTACAGTCATGTCCGTTTTACTTTCCACTTTGTTTTTCTTCTTCATGACAGCAGATGGCAGTAGTTAGCCTCTTGTGAGGGAGATGTCTGTTGTATTTCCCTCCTAAGACCTTCACTGTTGGCAACTGTTAAACTCTAGCATTTCCTTATACCACCCACGATCTTAAAGTACTTATTTAACGCGGCGAATAAAGCTTAAAATGGATCTTTTTTTGACAGGTCCATTGCTTCTCCATATGACCACTTTAGCCCTTCTGTCCCACTAGTTCTCCTCCTGTGTGATGTTATAACCCTTCAATATCTCTCCTGCCTCACAATCTCTCCACATCCCTATTTCCATTCAGAGAGCCTAAGTCTTTGCCTTTAAATTCCTCTCAAATCCCTGTTCTTGCACTTGGTTTCCTCCCCCTCCCTCTGTATTTTCTGCCAGCATTCCCATTTCTCCCTCATGCCCTCCCAGCCTGCCTCCCCAGTTCACTGAAACTAATAAAGACAGGATTAATTAGATTGTTGTTTAAACAGTGAGATGGCCAGACAGACGCTGTAAACTCATAACTAGGGATTGGTGATAGCATGGGGTTAATCTCTCTCCTCTCATTTATGCACACAAAACACACGCACACACACAAACATAGGTTGAGCTGACGTACACACACATACATGCACATACGTGCACAAACAAACCGACATTGGTGGATTCACTCATTGAGTATGACTAACTTTATCGATGCCTGATTTTGTCTTTACCTATATAAAAAATACCATCACTCATTATCATGGTGGGATAGTAGCATACCTGCAATTAGATACATTTAGTACATTTCACATACTGTAGCGTTGATATATCAAATCAACAGGAGGAATCCGCTAATAGCCAGAGTTTTGCTGTAAAATGGATAAATGTAGCCTTCATGGATACACAAATAGCACCACAACAAACTATAAACCTTGGTCAGAAGGGAGGGAGAATGAAAGGGGAGGGAACGGAGGGAGGAGGGGATGAAGGGTGAAGTGTTGACGCTCCCTGACTGAGTGATAGGAAGGTGTTGCTGCCCAAATCTGGAGCGTAAAGAAGGAGCCAGGTCTGCACATTAGAGCTCCTAATCTGTGATTCTGTCCCAAACGCAGCTGCTACAGCTAATCTTTCTCAATCCATCTGCCAAACGCTCTCCAAATTTCCCAAATGACAGTGTCGCCAACTTAATATCAGAATTGTGAAAGGGCCACATGTTTAACTAAATGCTTTTCAACCTATTCTTACGGCGGAGCATTGCAATACATTTAAGAGAGATTGCTTCCACTATTTTATGTATACACATGCACACAGATATCCTGGTAGACCCACCATGCCAGTCACAATATGTGGTAAAGTAGCTTATATAGTACAAAAGTGAACAATCAATCATCCCGCTTGGTGGAGCCTCACTTTCCATCCAAAGACCCTTCAGGATGTTAAATACCTCCTTTCACTGTGTGCAATACTTAACAGAACAGAATTGTCAGAGCTTCTTGACTTAAGATTGATGATGTCGTTGGTTAAGTCTCACGCTCCCTAATCGGGGTGTACACAGCACGGTAGGAATTACTCAACACGGCAAATGAAGGCTACTTGGGGGCAACCGCCACAGAGGGGGGTCTGTAAGTAGATCAGTCTAATCCCTCTAATAGAAGTATCATTCACACATGGTCCTGACCAGGGTGCAGCTTCCAAAAGAAAAAAAAATCCCTGTGAATACGATGGACAAAGTGACCATACATTTGAAGGAGCACAAACTCTGCTTCTCAGTGAAGCCAAGGCATCTGAATTTATAATCATATGTTTATTAAAAATATTTAGCTCAACTTCTCATGCAGATTTTTAAAGAAATGTATAGTGTATCTTTTGTGTATTTTTAAAAAAAATTTGGATTCATTTGAGGTATATTCCCAACCACCTGTGCATTACTATCTGAGACTTTATAACATTTTAAGGAGATTCCCTTCAGTGTCATTATAGTAATAAGGATACATCATATTACATATCCACAGAAGCAATGAATAGAGAAGCAAATGCAGACCAACCTTGAGAATTTGCTTTGTACAAAAGCCAAGGAAGGCTGAGAGGAGACAACTAAATGTTCAATGCCATGGATTCTGAAAGGGGTACAAATATGACTAAATACAAGCTTACTGATTAAGAGATGACAACCCTAGAAGAAGAGAGAGAAGTGCTGTGTTGCATAGTATTGGTATGATCGTGTCTTTCCTTTTTGTGTTATTGTAGATCCCAGACATGCAAACAGAATAATACAATCTTTGCCATTTCCCTAAGCTGAGTCATGTGGTATTGTTTTGCCTGTGAGCTCTGACAAGTTTGACATTGTCTGGATGGGAATGCAATCACTCCATAAATATGTATGTGTCTCGGAGCAATAACAGTGTTGTGCTTCCCTGTATAGTCATGGTTAGTATTGATACAGGTACAGGTTTGGTTGCACTGACACTGGGTTTCAGAGATCTTTACACCTGGCTTGAGTTTGCCATGAAAAACGCCAAAAAGAACTTAACAACTTATTAAACATGCATCATTGTCATTCAGTGCGATAACTGACCTGTTGTTTAAAATGAATCACACTTGGCGTGTGATATGGTAAGATACTGACATAATTAATTTTGAATCTCACGCACTTATGACTGACGCTTGTGGCACACAAACGATGCTCCCTGAAAATTAAGGTACAAGCAAGGATTCAGGAGATAAAGGCAAAACGAACAAATGATATGCATCAATCTTACTTTTAAGTTGCATTCTGTTTAGTATTTCTTAGATGTGTGCTTTTCTGTGTGTGAAAGTGTGTGCACACTTTTGGCGGATATTGCTCTGTGAAGCAAAATGGCTTAGAGCCAGGGTTCAGTAATCACATCATCTCCTTTTATTAAATCTCCCTGCACTGCTTCTGTGTTATTAAAATCTCCCAGCATTCCCCACGATACTTGCTGCCCTGCCACCATTCACTCACACAGAAAAAAACCTACCATTTATATATATATA
>JAOWBL010000023.1:6568360-6593192 GCA_028564865.1 Zenarchopterus dispar
AATATATATATATATATATATGTATGTATGTATGTATGTATATACACTCATAAAGACAGTAGAAACATACAGATAATGCACCTGTGTGTGTGCAAACACCAATAAAACAGTGACAGATGCTGTCATGTGTGCACCATACTGACCCTTGACATTGATAGTCTTAGTTAATGAATGTTTACTATTATGCATCAAAGTTGCTATGCAATAACTGCAAGTTTGGTCGGTGTATGGAGTACGTCTTTAAAGGCATCTCTGCAAAGACACTCAGCCAATATCACAGTCATACAGTTACATGTCGTGACTCTTATTAGCAATTACTCACACGTAATAATAATCAGCTCTACAGGGGAGCGGTGCTTATGTGTGTTTAAAGTAGCAACTAAAACCACACATGATGTGCATGCATGGTCTGCTTGATGTGTGTGAGTTACACCTGATGGTACCAAGAATGAATGCTATGTGTCAGAGTCTAGATGTGTGTTCGGGAGTGCGAGTGAGTGGGTGTGTGTTAGTTTAGATAAAACAGTTAATCCCCAGGCCACCAGAACGCAATATCCTGTCTGCCCGTTTCTCATTTCCTGTCTGACTTTGGCGGAGCGGGAAGCAGCGGGGAGGGGGGCTGCGGGGGGACAGCGGGGCCCGTTGCCCCAGAAACAGGAGATACAGCCGGTTGGTTTGAGAAAAGTCTACGCCGACATCCCTATCTCTCCCTTTCTGGTGCGACCCCCTATTCTCACTCTTTTTCCTTCTCCCTTTCTGCTTTTATTATCTCAGATTTAATAAAGCCGAGGCGAGCAGCTTGTTCTGCCATGAAACATTTATTAGCTGTCTGTTATAAAATTGTTGTGGGGGAGGAAAGATGATGGGGTCTCATCTCACATTATGCAAAAACAGTGACAATTTAAGCTACCCCTACCCCCCACCCCCACTTGCCTTCTATATCCCATTTTTGAACTCGCTCTCCATCACCAGGACCTTGCCCTTATGTACTTTTACTTATATCATCAAGCTGCTCATTTTTCAACAGCATACCATTAAAACATCCCTGATCTCCACTTTCTTTTCTTCTGATACTTCTCCATCCACCACGGTAGTTCTTGAACATTTCAGAACGGACATGTATTGTGTAAGACTGGAATTTCTACAGATATGACAATTCTGACCTGTCGAAAGCACCTATAATTCAACAAAAAGCACACTGAAATACAATCAGGTGTTGCCCATAAGATTGGAATAAAACCTTTTTACCTCTTCTCATAAGATGATTACAAAATGAAGAGAGAATTATGTATATATATATATATATATATATATATATATATATATATATATATATATATATACATACATACATATATATATAAACCAAATTATTCTAACTTTATGGGAAACAGAGTACCTTCAACTGCATTATCTGGGCAGGAATTTACACTTATTGATGTGCAATCAGGAAAAAGGTACTTGAATCATAATGAAACAGTTCTGAATAATTAATGAAATAAAGACACAAGGTAATGAACTGTTTCTGAAAACACGGGTTATGACTTTAAAAAAAAATTCATTCGCAGATTTCAATTTTCCAATTACAATTTCAGTATCATTCTCTATAGTCTTTTCTCAAAAAGCATTTTTAAAGTGATTTTAGTAGTCACAAATTACTGTACGTTTTTGATTTATAATTTGATAGCTAGGATGTGAAACTTATTCATGTTAATGATTCATTAAAAGTCATGTTTTATATATATATGTGTGTGTGTGTGTGTGTGTGTGTGTGTGTATATGTAAACTAGAGTTAAATGGATGCTGATAAGAATAAGGATTTGTGATCCATCTGATATATCGTTGCATAATTCTATGCAATACCACATCACAGCAGCCCAGCGTCAAAATCTGTCATCTCCGGACAGCCAGAGAGCTCGCCAATTAGCACTGTTTCCAATCAGCCTCCCCACTACCGCCTCCCAATTCTCCTCCTGAGACACAAAGAGGTACCGAGAAGAGTGCGGGTGGTGGGGCGATTAAGAGAAAACAAGGGATAAACGGGGAGATAAACTGTTTGGTGTCATCACTGCTATCAATCTCAACAAGACGGAAATGAGGTTTGGTATAGAGAAATGTTATTACAAAGCAGACAGTGATAAATGAGGTGATGGATTGAAATATATGGAGAGAAATGGGTGGTTGGGTGTAGGTATAGATGGGAGAAGAGCTAGAACAATACAGTTTTTTATCTTCAGACTCAGAAGTTCACAGAGGTAGACGGGCCGAGAGGAGACTCCATTTTTGTCATTAGTGTTGGATTCGCTGTATTAGTCCAGACGGCGTAGGCCGATCCTGCAACGGTGGGGTTTGCTCTCCCTTTCTGTGTGTGGTAAGATGTCCTTTGGGTGCCGTAGATTGAAATTAAAAACGAGATGTTTGCAGGGCTAAAATTGCCTTTTTGGTTCTTGTTTTTTTGTCAACTGCAGAGGCAGACAACTATGAATTCTGTCTAGGCTCGGTATCATTGTGCAGGGATCAGTGGTCTTATATTGGTGAGTTTGACAAGTCACCACAATGACAAACGAAAAGCAGCTATTCTGTTGAAAGCGCAGGAGACAGAGGACAAATATTATTCAGCTGAGTGGATGAAGTTTTACAATTATCATGTTTGCTATCATGAGATTAAACCTAATTAATCATAGTTCATGGTTCACAGTATTTAGACCTGAAGAAAATTTATTTTCTCTCAATTCCTGTCTTTTCTGTATCTTTTTTTCATTTTAAATATTCAGTTTTGCATTTCAGACTCAACCTTTTGAATAAAATTGATGCATTTTACCTGTGCAAGCAAATATGTTTATGGAAAAGTCTTAGAGCTCCTCAAGCTGAACATCTGGTCTATAACAGGATGAAGTTTCAAAGATTTTACCCGGGTTTCACAACACAAAAATGAAGCCACAAAAAAAAAAAGTTGAATATGAACTGAACTTATTCAGTCTCAAATCCCTCAAATTCCACGACAGATTGAAACCAGCTGAACTCGAAGCAGGTAAAACTGATAAGTCACCCCTTCATTATTTCATTTTACTTTTATTGTATGTTAATCTTTCTATTTATTTTTATTTTCTTTCTTTGTTTTTTTTTTACAAATGTAAATTGTGGTGATTATTTCTAATGTTAAACCACATAGCCTCAGTTTCAGTACATTTTAATCTATATTCAACATGATTCTACTAAATTTTTTACTGTTCAACATGATTATCATGGTTCATCAAAAAGTCTAATGATATTCAGCAGCCCTACGTTGGCTTTTTAAGTCCTACAGAGACTGATTTGCAATCGTTCTCGAAGCAATGAAGCCTTCAAAAAAAATTAAACATGCAAATAGTGAATTAAGTTTTACCTTGCAGGCAGATTACTCCAGATTTATTGTCAAATTGTGTGGGGGGATGGGTTGTATTTCAAAATGAGATTTTTTTTCTTTTTTTAATTTGAATTTTGAGATTTCTTCTAGTTTTTCTTTTCTTTATTAAAAGATAGCTCATTCTAAATATAAGATCCCCCATCTCTTTCTTTTTTATAAACCAGATATGTATTTTGCTACCAAAAGATAATAAAGGGAGCAGCTCTAAAGAAGGTAGTTTTTTGTTTATGATGAGATGTTGATTTACTAAAAGAAGATGCAGTTTTTTTTGTGAGTAAAATATTTTTATATACACTACAGAGTCTGCGAAACACCTGAGCACGAGTGTATTTCAACCACATATGTCATCCATTAATTCCAAATGCATAGAGGTAACTAGTTGTTGTGAACAGACGATTGATCTACTTTTGCTTTGTTGAAGCAGATGGAGCTTAATGAAACCAAGTCTTGAGCAAAAAGTTGAAAGAAAAATAAGCATGCACAAATAATTCTATGAATTCCCCTAAAAAATTTGAATGCATGTTCCAAATTCTTGGAGAAGCTTATCTGTTACAATGCACACACCTGCTCTAGATGGAGGAGTGAGTAGTGTAAGGCGCTGATGGACAGACTGCAGAGAAACAAGGAGACATTGTTGCTGATCCGCTGAAGGTCACAGGCATCACTGTGTGCCAAGTCTGGCACCAACTCACACAGCAAAGCAACATAAGGCAACATATAGAAGGGTAAATCAGCACTATGGCGAATGAGCTGCTGAGTCTTGATTTAAATCTGCAGGTCTCTACGCGAATGAGGGTTTTCCTCCCATCCCTGGAAATGAAGCCAGTGCTTCATCTGTGGTATAGTTTTGCCTCCACTTTCCCCACTCATTTTTCCAGATGAACGTCACACACAATGGGGCTTTCATCTCCTTTCTCGCTCTCTCTCCCCTCCAGATGTCAGGTACAGTGGGAGAGCCTGTGCGGCTGGATGCCGTCTGACACTTTTCAAAACAACGATAACAAGCTGCAGGCTTGTCCTTAAGCTGTCCATCCCAGGAGCTCCCACTGCATGCACGCCCACTGACCACAGCACACACCAAACCGCCAAAAGGAAAAACACACTGTGACCACAAAAAATTTGCATGGAACTGAATCATCAAACGCTAAACACAACATTCTCCATTTCACCAAAGTTCACAGCATAAAAGATCACTGTCAAGGACTGTTAACTTAAACAAGATTGTGAACATTTATACATGGAATATGGTTCTTTGAATCCAAAAACATTTTTTCCCGGCTGGTTTTTGACTTCCCCCCTTTTTTTTTCTTAAGGACCTTCATGCCTGCCTAAGTAAAGGTATAACTTTAAATAGTATGCAAAACGAAGGTAAAGTGATGGTGATATTGAGGTTATGAATGTCTGTAAAAAAAATATTTTCAGTCTTAGTAAATAAAAGTATTATGAGAGATATTCTTTGCAAACAGGAGAGAGGATGAAGGCACTTGAACTATGACTGGCTAAAGGTTAAAACAACCTTACTATTCACACATTACGCACAGAAAGCAGCGAACGTGCACACACAGGTGTCGGAGTCAGTTTAAATGATAAGCAGCAAAAGTCCACATCTGACCTTGTAGAAATGACTTGTTCTTACTTTTCATAGTCATGCTTGCAGTACAACAGGCGGTCCCGGCAGTAACAGGTGCCGGTGAGCGCGCTCAAGCACACTGCGCACTTGACGCAAGTCTCGTGCCAGGAGCGCTCGTTCACGCGCAGCAGGAAGCGGTCGGCGATGGGGGACTCGCAGCCCGCACACACCTCTCCCCCTCCTCTGTAATCTGGACCTGGTGGGAGCAGATACACGCGTGGATGTAGGGAGACGGTAAAAAAAGAAAAAAAAAGGCCAAAGCCAACTGAGGTCATACCAAGTCTCCATGAAAAATACATTTATGGGTTGTGGGAAAATTCTGCATCCTGATGATTTTTTTTTTTTACTTTTTAAAGTTACAATAAAGTGTTATCATGCACAAAACAAATTTTATTCAGTCTCAACCTGCGTCAAGCGGAAGACAAAAACAAAACAAAATCCAAAAGCCACTTGGACGTTTTAGGACTAGATCTTGGTCATATCCACGCATCAACATATAAATAAATCCCTATGAAATAAATTTATTTTAATCATGAAGAAATGTCATGTCATGGTTTTATCATCCCCACGTTGCTTTAAAAACTACAATAACAAAAACAAAACAAAAGCAAACAAAAAAATGGCAACAGCGTGAAAAAAATGGTATTATTGTTTTAAATCCTCTAGATTACCACGGAAAAATCAAAGTTAGCCTACAAACCAAGTGGACTTTTTTCAAACTGTGTTATATAAGAAGTGATTTTTTTTTTTTTTTTTTGGAAATGTCTTAGTAGGAATAATATATCACAATATTATAGCTCTGCTGCAATGAATCACTCCATCAGTCGTCACTTGTACACGACTGATGGAGCTTTTTCCCATGTTTTTTTGTTTGTTTGTTTTATAAAATAGCCTTTACAGTCTAACACTAAAATGATAAATGCTCAGGATATTATTATGATCATAGTATTACCCTTTGTCTTACTTCTTCTGGTATCCGGACGACCTTTGCTGAATGTTGATAAAATATGTGCGTGTTGAGTGACGAGTCTTACTCGCCTGGGCCCTTAAATGGCCAAAACACTCACCAAACGGTGTGGAGGATGGAGGCTGCTGCAGGCAGGACTGCTGGTTCTCCTCTGTTTTCATCCCTTCTCTCCTTCCCTCAGTGTGATCGCTGGAGAGACAAAATGCAACATTTCTGTCTAAGACATCAGCGGAAGCTCTGCAGCACAGCTATCTGATAATAAACTAATTAGACCGAAAAACTGACCCAGGATAAGCTATGAGAGATGGTGAAAGTCAGGTGATGTGATTTTAAATGTAACATTTCATGAAAACAAAATCGACCTTAAAATTTTTTTTCTTTGGCTTAATTTGCAAAAACGCTTTAGCTGGAAAATACAGAAATTACTTAAAAAGAGAGAAAGAAAGAGAGAGTCCATAAAAAGAATCAGAGAGAAGAAATCATTTCATGAAAAATCCCAGTGGAAGCGATTGCACGTTGGTGTTAAAGGTTAACCTATAATGTTTTATCATAAACATGTTTTCACTTTTGGTTTTGGGCATTAAACCGACAGCCGTTATGCTCCAAAAAGCGCTTGGCTCTGCTCTACGCGTTTATATTACAAAAGAAAAAAAAATGATCGTGAAGCACGGGACCAGTTTTTTATTTTATTTTATAGAAATAAATGCCTTTATATCTTTGCTTTTTGGGGGCTTTGAAAAAAAATTAATAATTAGACCGTTTTAAAAGTGCAGATAAAAGAACGGAACATATTCTGATTCTTCAAAGCAAAACGAGTGAGAGGATGTTGCTTAGTTACGGATTGAAAACATTTAAAATATAGCTGATGTCCTCCAAATCATTAGTTTAGTAAAATGAGAATTGACGCTGAAATCCATGTATTTGTGGCCCCGCGATGCTGGCGACCTGTCCGGGGTGTAGCCCTGCCTTTTAACCAAAAACAGCTGGGAGAGGCTCCAGCAGACCCCGTCATCACCCTGAGCAGGAAGAAGAGGGCATGTGTATAGATAATGGAGGAATTGTAAAACAAATTGAAAACAGAAAATGTTTCTTTTAATGTCTCACAGACAATAAGTTGGCTCATTTTGTTTCTTTGTGGCGGCTTATCAGTGTTTTGTCTCCGAGGAAATATCTGCAGTGGGAATTTGTGCATTCTGACAGAAAAAAAACCCCATCTATATTTATTGTGAGGAACTGATGATTGTTTCATATATATATATATATATATATATATATATATATATATATATATAAACAACCAAAGATCCTGGCAACGAATAAAAAATAATGTTCAATAAAGATATAATCAAACATCCTGGAACAGGTATAGCCTAAGTAAATTAAAAACAATTGTCACATTACCTTACTTTTATTCATTTCTGATCTAAAGTTGCTGACAATGCAACTTTTAATTTGATGACATAAAGTAAAACACACCGAGCTGCTCGGCAAAAAAAAGCTATATATTATGGTTCAGAATAAAAGCTGATGAAAATTTTCTTCTTTTTTTTTTGCTCGTGCAGACGAAAGAATAAAATAAAGAAAAAAAAGGGGGGGAAACACATAAGAAACAAAAAGCCTCTAACAGCTGGGTTGTTCTGGCTATCTCGTCAGTTTTTAGACTTCCAAATGGAGATGTCTGCAGCATCAATAAAAAAATGACAGCAAAATTAGTTATGACAATAATCCACAACAGCTGCAAACACATAACAAGCAAACAAATAAAGGTTTCTTCTACTTATCATTACCATTCTTTCAAATAGAAAATACGATTTTTTTTTAATATCACTGCGATTTCCTTTTTTTTTTTTAAATTTTTTTTAATTGTTTACTGGATTTTGCCCAGGAAATATATTTTAACGTCTGAGCAAAACCTGAAACCACAGTAAGAAACACCCATCAAAGGAAAAACGTTTATTTGTACATCCCAGCGCCCGATAACCTGCCCCAGAGTTGCGAAGTCCTACCTTGAGGTGAAACACACTCCTCCTGAAATCTCGGTTGGCAACATCAAAACCTGGTGAAACTTTCAGCTTGCACCAGTGAACAGACGCCGCTCCAGACCGTCCACCTGTACCGCACCGCGCTTGCTCACGGTAAAAATCCAAATACCATGATGACCCAAAGTATGCTCTATTGTGTCTTGTTTGCTCTGGCAGCCGCGTGTGAGCGCTGACTTGTCTTGTGCGTAAAAAAAAAAAAAAAAAAAAAGAGGGGGCAGAGGGAGGAGATGGACGGACAAGGAGGGAGGAGTAAGGTGCGGGAGATGATGAGAGGAGATGTGCGATAATGCAGCCTCTTGATAACTCAGACGGGGAGGCTTGTATTCAAGGTTAGTCGCAGCAGAACTGGCATTAATTCATTTATGTACCTTAATGTGAGAAATAAACTCATTCTGGCTGTATTAGCGTGTCATATTCTCAAACTTTCTGATTTTGTGGAAGATATGAAAAGAATAAAGGCAAATAAAGATGTTTGCACTAACATTCAAGGTTACCTCATATATAGCAGAAAAATCTTTTTTCTTTATATATATATATATATATATATATATAGATATATATATATATTTATATATATATATATATATATATATATATATATGTATATATATATACGTTTTAAAATAAGTAAATATACACATACATACATACATCAGCTAGTTAAATCCAAATAAGAACTGAGGTTTTGTAATTTTCATCTCCTTTATTTGAACAAACAACTCTATTAGTGTCTCATTATCCGTCAACCTCTGTAAGCGTTTAATATTGATAAATATCCACGCATCGTTGCATAGTTTCCTGCTTGGTGATAATCACATCAGGAAATGACAGAAAAACACAAAGTACATCAAATCTAAATAAATACTTCAAATGTCAATAAAATAAACAGTTAATGGGCAGCAGAGCAGTAATCTGCATGACTGGCATTCCATATGAGTGCTCCTTTTTCTCTGTTAGAAGTACAAATTCCACTCCTTTTTTCAATAAATCGAGGCTCTTTCTCCACCCTTAGTATTTATCATGTTTAAATGCTTATCCGAGATTATTAAAGGAGGAATTAGTAATATAGTAAGAAATATCATGTAGACAGCTGGTGCCATAGAAAGCTATAAACTTAAAAATGCTGATTTTAATTTTAATCTCTACTCCATGTTCCGTACATGCTTTGACCTCAAACCAACCCGGTCAAAAGGTTTGTTGTTTATTTGTTTGTTTGTTTTTTAGAACAAGCTTACTCCAACATTGTGAGAAGAAAGCAACCTTGCTTTTTTTTAACTCTTTGTTGTTGTTGCAGTCCACTTTGCTTCTCTCCCTCTGGCTTGGTTCTTCACTTGATTAGAAACTAATTAATCCTCACTGCTTGTCTGTCAGTCGTGTCAGAGCCCTGCGTGTGATGCTGCAAGAGCTAAACACTTGTGCAAGTGTGCAGTGTTGCCAGGTCAGCTGCAAAAACCAACCTTCAAGAAATATAAACCACTTTTAGTATATGATTGTCGAAGGTTGCAATGCTAATTGTTCACCTCTGTTGTGTTTCTATAAACAACATCAAAACTAGCTATTTTAAAATGTGAGAAGGTCCTTACAGTTCCAAGTTTGTTTTTTGTATTGTCATTTTGTGTCTGAACGGCATAGCTATTCTGAATATTTTTATAATTTAAAGCCACTGACTGCAACACGAGCCACATTAGGTTTGCAAACCAGTAAGGTGCACAATGACTAACTGCCCCTCAGAGATTACATGCAACCGTTTTGATCCCATTGAGATAAACAGACAGGCTGTAAACTAGGTATATGCAACGGGACAACATTTGAAAGAACTTAAGCAAAAGTACAACACAACAGGTCCTCCTCCAAGCTGTTACATCATGGATTTGACTTGTGTCAACAAATACGTCCAACTTTGAGAATTTGAAAGTGTAAGGATCCGGACTTACGAAACTACTTAGCATGTAAGCACCAAATGCACGCTGCCGTTCATCAGGATGCTAACATTCTCTTGTCATGAAAAACTGTTGTAAGTAATGAGCTGAATTTTACTATATGACATTAATAAACTGACTGAGACAAATCCTGGAGTACTTAGTAACAGTAATTCCAGCTTGTGCTTAAGTCTGAGAACCTATTGCAGCACAGGAAAATATTTTGGTGTGGTACTAGACAGACATTCATGCACTGCAAGCCTCCTTGTTTTTGCGGTATGTATAAAAGAGAAGAACCCATTCAGTCACAATGCTGATACTTAAACATCCTGTCAAAGGGTGAAGGTTCTGCTCAGCGGCCCACAGCTACATCAATCTGTGTGACAGCGAGTGAGTTTGTATGTGCATATGTTTAAAGTTTTATTTTTTTAACCAGTCACCCAACTGGCTCACCTTCTTCACCGGTTCAGCCCTAGCCTCACCCCGCAACCTTCAATCACACCTCCAGACAGGATGACAGCCCAGTCTGGCCTATCAGAACCCAGAACACAGCCAGTGTCCAGACTGCTGAGGTAGCCGTCAATCTGCCTGGAGGACTCCTGGTCCACTGGGTCACCCTGGTGAAATGGCCCACCCTCGTCATCTTTTCCTCCATGTGCCTCCTCCTCCCTCATCCCCCATTCAAGGCTCCCCTGCTCCACCCCTGCCACTCTGAGCCACTCGTGTGTGCAAAGGCTGTCAAGCTAGAGTTAAAAAAAATGCACCAGACACTGAGGAACACAGAGGCGCTGGAGAAGATGGAGAGAATCAACACGTACTGAAGCTAATTATATGGATTTGCACAAAATTATAAAGATCTTCCAAAACCATTTTTTCTTTCCGATACCTATTCCAATACCTAATCTTTAGGCATCAGTCAATGTTGAGTGCTGATCCAATACCATTTCTTTGAAATCAATTGAACATTTATTTTTCTTAATGTCAGATAATGAAAATATATAAAATACAGAAATCTAGGATTTAAATTGAAAGCGCAGCCACAAATATGTAAAATAAAAAAACCTTTATAGTTTGACATTTGAACACAAATACAGGGCCAAATGTTCATTGTAGAGCTGATTGACTGCACTTCTTTTAGGTGACAGGACCAGAAATCCTACAGTTTGTCCATTATTGCTGTGATTTTCTGGCTCTCTTTGTGGAATCTCACATGAAAAGAAATCATAAATGAAAGTAAATTTCAGTGACTGACAGCACAATGGGTAAAGGTAATGGATGTTTGAACAACTGCAATTAAAGTCATCTGCTGGTACTTATTTTTTCAGTGTTTTCAATGGTACAGTTGTCACACTTTGAATTAGATGCAAACTATAAAGGTATCTTTACCTGCAGCATCCCGTAGCCATCATCTTCAATCGTTCCCTCACAAGTGATATGAAGACGTGTCAGTTGAGTCTGAGAGCTTAAAATAAAAGAAAAATTGAAATCCCACATTTAAAAAAAAAAAAAAAATTTGTGTGAAAAATGAGCATCCGCTTAACATGCAAGAATGTCAATTGTTTCCAGTGCATGGCATTCTGCTAAATGTGTATTACACATGGTAAAATAATGAAGACAGGCCGTTGAAATAAAATATTAGATTTCTGAATGCTGAAGTCTTTCCAGTATGTTTTGTGAAGTAAACTGATGCTCTTCAAATTAGTGGTGACAAATGTACCAAGCAACAGTTTATAAAATCTTTTCAAAATGAATATCAGCAACCAGGCAATGGACCAGCATCGGGCAGAGAGCCAACTGCTACTGTGGGGCATAAACAAAAACTTTAAATCATCATACCAAACACTAATTGTTTCATAATGACCAGGAACACAGCATTTTGTGTATATGGGTAAGGAAATTATGTGCTTTGTGCTTGGTATCAAACACTACTTAAATGTCATGATGATGACATAAATCAGCTAAATGAGCTGTGCTCTTGTGCAGCAAATGAGGTCCTATGTTTCGATAATGCCTGCATGTTGCTCACCTGTCAAACAAAATCAGCACAGTTCAGACTGGCCATTTCAGTCAGATATTTTCCTGCATATTTAAATGCACTGTTATGAAGCAAAATATTACCTTTCCCAGTTTGGAGGGTTGCTAAGTGTTTGTCTTGTGAATGTAACAAGACCCTTGGGCCCTTGGAAAACAAACAAAAAGGAAAATGAATAACATGGAAAGGGTTTGGGGACAAAACAACTGAAAACATAATTTGGGACGTTTTCAGGGCTTACTGGTTTCAGTAACTCTTCTGAAGTAGCACAGCAGAGTTTTCAATTTCTCAGTTTTTCTTGATGAAGAACCTTCAAACAACCTGAAACAAAAAGCAAATGGGAATTTGTTTGCTAAAAAGCTTCTTTCTTAACGTAACATCAGATAAGGAGATCAATAATCATTAACTGAAAATATTTTGACAAAGAACATTTACACCCCTTAATATGTTGTATATCTATGGTTATAGATGATGAAGAAACAGCACTAAAAATCCTCAAAATACATTTGTTTTAAAAAAATTACACTAATACAGGTTAACAATCTCAAACAAAATATAGACTCAGTCTTATAACATAAGCTTTCATTCTTGAGAAAACAGTTAAACAAGATCTCTGTCATTTTCTCCTCAACGAGCAAAAGCCAAGCTAAAGAGGCAAGTCCTCCTCCTTCTAGCCTCCCACTTGAATACATCCATCAATTAACAGAGGACAAACCTCGACAGCTCTGCCAAAACAGCAATCAGGAGATTGCTTGCTGCTCTGCTTGTACAAGACAGAGCGCTACTGTAGCCAATAAGCAAAGTGATGGACACTCCCTCAATTACAGAGAGGGAGAGGGCCAGGGGGGGGGGGGGGGGGGGGGGGGGGGGTCGTAACGATCCCACACCCATGCTAGACTGCAGTGGTTGTCTTGTCTCATCTTCTCAGAAGCAACACAGCGACTGGCCTGTCTTACTGTTTCCTGTATTCTTCTGCAGGCAGAAATGCTGATGGTGAAGGCAGGTGCACCACAGACAACTGAATCAATGCTTACATCATCACAGTCCTCATATAGATGGCACGCTGACCATACTGAGAGCATGATTTAAGTTTAGATAAAATAATAGAGTAGAACCAAATCACAGATAATCAATAAGACCTTGAAATTTACAAAACTACACTGCTCACCTAAGCAGAGCGACGCCTACTTCAAATGTGGACAGCAGCTAAGACCCATGCAGACTGGTGAGTAAAGTTGTTTACCAGAAACATGTTCTACGAAGAATGTGTTGGTGTCCCAAAAAAGAAAGAAGCAAAGTAGCTTAGATCTTTTACTTTTTAATTCATATTTTACTACCATTGTACAATTATCAATATTGTTATTACCTTAATGGTTCGCATATGGTGTCTTTTGGTTTAATAATCTCCTCATGTTCTTTCACATGATGACTACTCAAGAGGTTGCGAGGAGCCTATTTTATAAATAAATCAAGAAATAAAAGTGCTTTTTCTTCCGAAGGAGGAGTGCACAAGTGCTCATACTTGACACCATTTTTCTGCTTTAATTTCTCATGAGATTTTACATGCTTTTTATCGAACTATTTATTGCTACTTAAGGGCTTAAGCCTACTTTGAAAAAAACGTCACAGATTACAATATAAGTAAGTTTGACATAAAAAAAAATTAATGACATGAAATATCCTTTATTTACTTTACTCAGGTGCCAACCTTACTACGGTTTTCTCTACACAAAGTGGTCTTAAACAGATAGTGAATTTAGTGCTCTTTTATAACGAATTAAGAATAATTTTGGAGTTGAGACTTGTTATATTGTTAAATCGTAAGTTCAAGATTCAGAATTCAATTGTGTGGTAGCAAAAGATTTACATTGCTATAATATAAACCCTGAATGTTACTGAAATGTATGAAATACATATGAAAAAAGAAACCAAACACAATGATAATAGATCTGACAAAAACCTCATTTACAACACACTCAACATCTCCCGTCAAGTACACTTGGCTATACCAGCTGTGCTCTTCAAATGCAACAGGCATCATTACTGCATTTAACTTTGACTACACATGCATCAACACAGACTAAATAGAAACTGAAAACACTAATTCAACACTGATTTTCACAAATAAAATGCAAAACAGAAAAATAGGAAAACAAATCATCCACTGCCAAATCCTCAGTTTTTTTTTTCCCAGTAACATACACAGTTACTGTAAAGTCATAATTCTCACAAATTCAAATGTGTGCTAAGTCTCTTTCCGACAGCCAAATTCCAGTCAGTTCATCATGTTATCCAACATTTCATGCAAGTAACTTAAATGCTACATTAAATTTGCTGGCCAACAACTCCATAAATAGGAACTGAGTGCAAACAGATGGATTATCTATGAAAGGTTTTAAAGGCAGTAGTGCCCCCTGATGGAAATCAGTTTACTTTGTATGGTTGGCGTGATACTAATCTCTTAATGAAACCTGTACCACACACAGATAATCCAAATAAAAAGAATTTAAGTGCTTTGGATGTCCCTCCACTTGAAAAACCCTTCTGAAAACAGTAAGAAAACCTGAAGGAGTTATATGAACAAAACCTGGATAACAGACTTAGAACAATCTGGCTGTAATAACTGCTCTATCCTCGGTCTTACGGTTTAAAATGGGATTTGTCTTGGAATATTTTTTTCAAATGAAAAAAATTCAAATAACTCCAACTACTTGATTTCCAAGGTAGATATTTAGTGCATTTGCAGATTTATCGGAAGGAGTAGTGTGCCTTTACCTGTAGAAGTTGATCTCAGGATAATTGCTGTACTCTGACTTGCGGGAGTTGCGTCGGGGAAATGTGCAGAAGAAGGCGTTGGCTAAAAGACAGGCTATTTGCTCCTGAGACAGAGTCAGGGAATGGTTCATCCTTGACTTGAGTAAAGGAATGGGCTAGAAACAAAAAAAGAAATTAAAAGGAACAAAATCAAAACCTAATAATGACAAATCTAAACTCATGGTATCACAGTAAAAAGACAGTTCAGTTCAGTTTAATAACACTAATTGCTGAAGACAAACTATGATTTTTTTTTTGGTAAATGATGGTAAGACATTCAAGGTTTTGTTGGTTTAGTAGTGCAAGTTGGAGGGCTAGTAACAGTGGAAAATTAGTTTAACGATTTAACAAATGGGAGACAGGGAGGGTTCCATTACGTAATGGGTGCGAGTAATTAAGGTCCCAGTTTTCTTTCTGCCTCCTTAGATTCATTCAAGCAGACATGCAGGGCTCATCCATCTTCACTGATTAGGGCTAAAGTGCCTCCCAAGGCTGCCCAGTAGGCAGATCAATACTAGCTCTGATAACTCACACAAACATTAGCCGTCATGCTTAACACCGCAAATCTCCACTGCTACAAGAAGTAGCGTTTTTTTGTTTTTAAGAAAATTCATAATTTAGCCCCACTAGAATGCAGATGACAGACTCCAGACACTATAAAAAGGTATTTGTTCCCCTCTGCAGAGTGGGAGCTGAATTTGGTTAATTAAATTAAACTGTAGACTCTGAGACAGATAACATGATTACAAACATATCAGTCTTGTAATTCTTGATTTGCTGTAATTGAGTACAGAAGATGACAACAAAGACAAATGGAGATGACATTTAAACAATACCTGACATGCACCTGCTTTAATGTGATATTATTTTATGTGAAAAAATAAGGAGGTTTTTATAGGTTTAATAGGGCTTATATCCAGCCTTGTTTCCCGAAACAGATTGCTCAAGAGAATAAATGCCTGGTGCAGAATTTTAACATACATATCTGGTCCAATCTACGAGCACTGGATGTAAAAAGTAAGTGGATTTCCTCAAGTGCACAAGCATAACACGTGAAAGGATGACAGGACATGACATGGACTTCTCCTCTTTCAGTGCACTTTTCCAATGAAGTAGTTTTTGATATGGATAGGGGGACATTTATTATCTGCCAGTTTCAACTAATGAGCTGATCCTCTACAACATCTACTATCTAACTCTACCATTTCCTTCTTGCAGACAGTCACAAGGTTAAACAAAATGTTTAACCTTTCAATTGGTTTGTATTTCACATTTCTAGTTTATCAGTTTCTGAGGATTAAAAAAGCTTTAACCCTGGAGAACCCACGGGGGCCAATTTTTGCTGATATCCAATGTAAAAAAAAAAAAAAGGTTGTTGGGTTCTCTAAGACAACTTTCCAGTTTACAGAAAACTAAATATCTTTCAATAACCTCATGGGGGAACAAAACTACACAAAATATTAAACTCTTACCATTGTGCAGAGGCGAGGAGCGCTGAGCGCTAGATCAACCATAGCAGGCAGTGTAACCTCCAACAGCTGGTGTACCTCACAATGCTCAAGACACTGGAGAAAACACACACACACAGAAGGAAAAGGTTATTCTTTAACAGCATCACTCTATGGAACAGACCTGCCCACTTGTAGTCAAAGGGACTAATTATACTGGTTTGCAGGTTTTCAAATAAAAAGTAAATTGAAGAAGAGTTTAAAAAAACAAACAAACAACAAAACAGAAAAGAAACAATGTTTTGGGATATTAATACTGTGCAGTTGTGTGACACAATTCCACTTTAAGGTTCATGGTTGTAACAAGAATTGCAGATATTAACAAGTCCAGCAGTCCAGGGGCAGACAGAGAAAGAACTGCTGCAGAGCTGCTCACTGAGAACTTGCTTCAGAGCAAACAACCATCAATATGAGAATGAGCCCACCATGGCTGAAGAGTATACACTTCAGCAACCCATAGCTTATGTCAGCATCCATCTGCAATTTCCTCCACAAAAAAAAAAAAAACACTCAGTTATTCTATCATACACCTAGATTTACAACACAATCATTTATGAGTGTATTGGCTTCGAATGTCACTGTCATCAATCACTTGCCTTATTCTATCAAGGTAAGCGGGGAGTTTGTGCTGATTAAATGGACCTTCTGGACCAAATGTAAATGACCAGTTGTGGAGAGAGTGGCAGGTTGGTTTGATTTTCAACAGGAAGTCTTCTGCGGCTGATTTGGCCAGGGGCATTTACATGGCTGCTGAGCAGGACTAACTAAATGCTGTCAGAAGTAATGAGTTGGCAGACATTATAAAGTGCTCCTGTGGGACTAATAGATGGTAGTTGGTGATGCAGCAGGATGAGGGTGGAAAGACGATATCCCTGCATTTTCAAGGCTTACAGTAGGTAGCCGCATGGTTTCAAAACAACAAATATTTCCAATGGATTAATCCAGATCTAATATTAGACAGGTTAACGCTAACCTTTCACTCACTGTGGCTGCATGTAAACTTCATTTCCTGGCTGCTAAACCTTCACACCTCCTCACAGTTTCATGTATAGGTCTGTAAAGCGTATTATCCCAACATGTAAAGGTGACATTTTAAGAACTCATTAAAAATTGCATGGTGAGAGGGACATGCGCAGCACAACAGCAGAAGCAGCAGATTTTGTTGTTGTCTTCTTGCTGGATGATCATGTGTTAGTGGAATCAGTCTTACTTGTTCTGAGCTTGTTTTCCTGCACAGCTCTCACACATTCATCAGAAAGTGACACAGTGACAGTTTCGTTCAGCAGAGAGATCCACTCAAACGTTTTAAAGACAAGTCCTAATTTTGATAACTCTTTTTCCTCCCCATGCCTATTACGCTTTGAGTAGAATGTCAATCACTGGCCCAGAGGTAATGCATCTCCCGACAATTATCCTGGTGCTCCAAAAATGTTGCTAGAGATTCAGTTTGGTGGTCTGGAGTGGAACAGAAGTCAATCCCACAATAAACTGGTTTATTTAAAAAAAAAAGGAGTAAAAAAAAAAATCAAGACACACTCAAAATAGTTCACATTAATGTACCAGTCATGAAGTGATGGTGGGGAGAAAAATAATAGAGGTCTATTTGTGTGTTCACCCCTACTCAGCAGTAAAAGCTATTGTTGGAATAAAATGTTTGACTATTTATTTTTTTACTGTAAAGATTGATTTGTTATTATTATTGCTACACTGAAAGTGAACTGTTCTTTATTTAATTTTGTTCCATTTATTTATTTTTTAATATTTGGTTTTCTACACATATTAGAGGTACATTTGTTTCCATCCATATTTTCTCCTCACTGAGCAGTAAAAGGAGAAGCAAAGTTAAATTTGTAAACAGTAGGCTAAAACTGTGCCACTAAACCTTTAAGTAAAAGATATCTAAATCAAAACACTGTCTGGCTGATTAATTCACAGCTTTGCTAAGAAAAAAATTGCAGTAACTACTTACTCTGTACAGTGAATAGTTACTGTATAAAAATATGAATAACTTTGTCTGCTGTAAATCATTTCTGTTCAGACTTTGTTCTATACACTTTATTTTAATTCTGCAGCTGTATAATGAATAATTATACAAAAGTATGAGCCAGTACATTTCTACAGCCACACTACTGTGTTCATGTCTCATGTATCACTAACCTACATGTTTTGTTAAATGTTTTATGACATCATATTTGTTTTCTAGTCTCCTTAACAAATAAACAGAAAATACAGGGATCAGTCTCTCTTAGAGTTAAACAGAATCAAATATTTATTTTCTAATAAGTATTGCAGCAAACATGTATGTCACAAGTCTCCTTAAATAAAGTTAAATATGTTTTTGGTTCTTAAAAAGTAACTACATACTTTTTTCTAGTAGAGTCATTTTTTCCTGAACATTGCCTGGTTTTGTTTTGTGGATGTTATCTTGAGGTTTTTTTCTTCTTCTATGACTGACACTGATTATTAAACAATGTCCAATAACTGGCTAACAGCTTAATCAATCTACCTCTAATTATTATCATCAATCAGAAAAGTGTATTTTCTGTTTATATATTAATAATGGGACTGAAAAATATCGCTCTTTTAAAAAAAAAAAAAACTGAAAAATTACTTATGTATGATACTTAAACAACAAGGCTATAGGTGTCCAAGACTTTCACAAAATATATTCGAGTTTACACAAAATGTCTCAATAATAATGACAAATTCACATTTGAGGCATAAACTGAAATAAGAACGTGTGCAACTCAATAAGAAGTTGTGACTAAACCCACATTTCACCTCAGTGTTTCCACAGGTTGAGAATTTACTTGTGGCGGTGGTTGTCATGGCAACAAATCATCATAACTGCCTCAAATAGGTACAATAGCTGAGGAAAACATTAAAAAATACATATATTTCTGAATCTAAAGTTAAAACATAATGAACATTTTTCTAAGAAACAGCGACAATGAGGGTTTGGAAAATAAACTGGTAAATACAACAAGTGAGAATCTACAGTATATCTGTGCAGGTGTATCTATCTACATGAAAGCATCCTTTGTGCAGGTTACAGCATATGTTGCAATATTTTTTTTAAATGTAACTTTTAAGCCTCAAATTGTCCTCATGTAAGAAACACAAATGCTTTAGAAAATGCCTCAGTGGCAAAGAAATATTAAAATGAAAAGAATCTGTTCGCTGAACTTGTGCCAGTAACGAATCAGTGAGAATCATCGATGAAATGGATGTCTTGAAGGGCAACTTCCTTACTGGGCTTCCTTAGCATTCTTAAAGATTTAATGGGGCCTTTTAATTAAATTGAATTAAGCTATAAAAAGCCTTAGGCAACTATTGATCCCCAAAGCTCCCTGTCTTACGCTAAGAAATTATTTCCAGTAGAAGAGAAAAAAAATAATTCAGTAATGGTCCAAATTTTGCAGACTAATCAAGGACGGTTGGGACAGAGTTTAAGATCAAATACCTACTTTCAAATTATATCACATGCTCTTAATAATAAGCGTAATATAAGGATAATGATTTTGTCTAACAGACACTGACATACCCAGAAGGATTTTTTTTTTTTTAAAGAGAGAGAGAGAGAAAAAGAAACAGTGAGTTGCAAAATGCAGGTAACTGAATTTGAACTTTCTTTGCTATAGATCCATAGATTAGACCCCTTTAATTGAAACTTTAGGAAGATAAAATCAAGACCCACTGCAGTGTGGCTTGGAATAGTTATTATTATTATAACTTCTTTTTTTCCCCATTTTTTGACCTTTCAGGAAGCCACATCCACAAATGGACTGTGAAGCTGAATGAAGATGATAAATTCTTCAAACAATAATTTTACAAAAGTTCCTTTGTGAGACAGCTAATATTCCCTTATGGGAAGAAATTCATCCCATGCAATTACTGTCCCTGACTGTCTGAACAGGAGATTAGAAGTGACATAGGGAGGAAGAGAGACATAAATAAAAGACATTCCCCTGGTTCACCTGCAGCAGCTGTTGCTGCCATGCTCTGTTCTAACTGTCCTGTCTGCACAGTGCTCCTATGAGGCCCTCAAGTACCAAGAGAGGATGGTGTGCTGCAAAATGCTTGCAGTTAAACAAAGAAAAAGCAGGTCTTTTCACAAGCTGTAATATACCACCAGCTAAACTTCTTTCTTTACTAATTTTATTTATTATTATACATATGTGTGGTGTGTTAAACACACACTACAAGTTCACAAACACAACATATGATGAACTGCTCAATTATAAGTTGAATGTCAACTTTAAAAAAAAAACATGTTGGAGGAAAAAACTTGTTTTGTTTATATGACGTTTTCAAGCTAAATAATTTCACATGGTTGATGCTTTACACAAATACAGTATAAGGTATCAATCTTCCATCTTTTATAAGACATACCTATTACAATGAGGTAATAGTCATCTTCTGTTCAGCTTACCTCTGTACAAAGAAGGTTCAGGGCAGTGAAATCCCATTTCTTTGAATGGGCTGTGTTGTACCTCAATATCACATCCTGAGGACAAAAGAAAGAAGTTATTAATTCATAAAACAAACAAACAAAAAAAGAAAAAAAAATCACATAAATGTGGCAAACCGAATGAAAAGTGAATGTACGAAAACATCAGGCATTCACAGATTACAGTTATAAACACCCTCTAAAATGTAACAGTTGCAAACTCTGCCACCTTGTGGTTGAGTTTGAGACAACAGAACAGGTTGTGAAGATTTAAAAAGGATCATGTGTTTTAAATGAGTATTCTGAAGTTAAAACAATCCTACATCCATTATTACATAGTAAAGAGTGTAACCTTTCGTTAGGAACGAAAAGGATATAAACTGAAGCAGCTTTGAGTTAGATCGGAAAATGTGTTTGTAACAAAATGGCAACTGGTTATAAACTACTTGCCATTTTTCAATAATGCAACATAAATTGCTATTTTAAGCCTCTGACAAGACTCACAAATATTTTACTATTGTGATGGTGTGAATAGGGTCCCTACACACAAAAGGAAATAAATTGAACTTTGTGTCTGTATGAAAAGTGCATAAATATGACTGTACGGGCTTCACCGTCCAGTTGATTTTCTGCCACTGTGTCCTTAGTCATTAAAACGATGCAAAAGGAGGAGTGTTCATGGTCTCTGCATCCATATTTATGGCAAAATAGGTGATTTTAGAATAAGCCCTTCAGTTTTTTTTAAACTCCTGAATGTTCCTTAAAATGTTATCATTTTTTTCTGCATCACTAAGGTACTGTTTAGTTATTGTCCTTTATTACCTCCTCACAACATGCTCATTTGTCAAGTAAAGGTGGCAAATTTCACTTCTGAGTAACATCTAACCGTAGGGAGTGGTGTTCACTATTTGAGCTACTTTATTAGCCAAGATGGTGAAGGTAAGAAGACCAACTCTTTTCTGTGGTTTCTGAGGAGTATTACTGAGCAGACACAGTTTGACTTCACCCAAGCA
Source organism: Zenarchopterus dispar (assembly GCA_028564865.1). Lineage (NCBI taxonomy): Eukaryota > Metazoa > Chordata > Actinopteri > Beloniformes > Zenarchopteridae > Zenarchopterus > Zenarchopterus dispar. The sequence goes on from JAOWBL010000023.1 coordinate 6,590,142, forward strand.
TTCTGTCTTACCCTAACATCCAAACAACTTTTGAACCCTCTCCGCAAGGCAGAGTTGATCAGCTCCCACCGACTTTGGACATCGCTTCCGTCCTTCGTGATATGAAACAGTGACATACATATACATATATACAGCACTGGTGTGGAAACTAATACTGCTGAAGTGGAATAATAAAATGTTTTGATAAAAGGTTGTGATGAAGCTAAAAGTACAGGACCACAACTAATATACCTCAGTCTCCACTGGAAACAGATTCTTCTCAGAACAGGGCATCTTTACAGACACATCATCCCATGCATCTTTGAACTTGGTTGGATATGGGACAGGCATCTCTCCCTCTCTAAGGAGATCTGTCTGTAACCAAGAATTAAGACAGAAAACACACACACACACCTTTACACATTGCCATTGTTGTTAGGGCAGCAGCATTTGGAATAGCTAATTCATCCTTTCCTCTTAAAATAATTCCATATACATAAACTAAGACATCCTATAGTAAACCCAAGAAATACAAATCAGACCTTTAAAGTATTGTATATCGAAAAATAAGCATTCAAGCTTGGCAGTTGCCAAACACTCTTTTGATGGCTGACTTAAAAGTTGAAAGCAATTCTCTTTAAATGTGATTTTGTTTTTGTAATTTTGTGATGGGGAAAAAAGCTACTTGAGTTGCACTGGTTGTTGACAATAAGAACTTGTTCCCCCACAGAAGCACTGTTTCTGTGGGATTAGGAGCGGAGGACAGTTTGATGAGACCTTTATTGACAAGAAGCTCTGAGGGGTTCACGGTCAAAGCTCTGCCCTCTCCCCACCTTTATAAGGTTCTCTCTTTATTTATTTTAATTACATATCACTGGGTCTCATTTAAAAATAAAATGCATACCCTGATTGTGCAGACTCACCCTGATTGTGACAGTGTGATTTGGCATTGCTTTCAGGTGTGACAACGGAGGTGCACACTGAGGCATTCTGTTGAGCTCATCTATGGGAGTTCCCAGCAACTGCTTGTCCATGTTATGCAATGCCAATGAAACGCTGCATGTTGTAAAAGCACAGTTGGCAGGTTAGGTACAATAATATGGTGAAAAACATTGTTAGGATAACAAAGAAAGTAAATAAGTCAGACAACTGTTTCAAAGTACCTTTTGAAAATTGCATCTGACTGGCTTTTAATGAAGTCCTGGCTCATATTAGGTGAGCCACTGCATTCCACTCTTTCAGTAGCCTCAGTGACCATGGCAACAAGACTGACTCTTTCTTGGGCTGAACTTCCAGAGGCACAGTCTTTGACAATCTGCTGAGATTCCATTACCTGAGTCTTCGTAACGCTCTCTGCACAAGCACTCCCATCATCATCCTTATTTGCAGAGTTGTTGAGAATTATGGTTTCACAGTCTGAACTTGGCATTTCAACATCACAAGGGGTGTTGGCAACTTTCCTGGGGCTATTACTAAGACAAGGGTTGAGTTTAGGGTCTGTGGATTGTCCAGAAACACAGGTTGTTTCAACTGGCTGGGAACCAGGTGAACTGGGCCTTTTAGATTTCTGCCCATTAGAGCCATGCATTTGAGATGAATGACTTATGCCATCTGTAATAACAGATTCACTGCTTTCATCTGCTAACTCACACTCCATTGAATCCTGAGAAGCAAAGCTATCATGTGGAGTCTCTGCTCGAGAGACGTCTTCTATATTGTCAGGCATTTGCGGCACATAGCAGAGATCATCTTGTCCGCCCTTGTGTTGAATGTTATTTTTAACATCCTTTGACCTGACTCCAACAGTCAAACTGAAACACAAAAGAAGGATGAAAAAATTTGGGGATGCTTATAGCAATGACATAATAAAAATTTACTCCATCTTAATTTATGCATCTCCACTCTTCCAAGACAACTTTATTTTAAACGGACACTTACAAATCATCATTAGCAAAAACGTATTTGTAACCAAGAATAAAAGGTTCAAGTTCAACCACTGTACCTTCTTTGAGAATCCATACTTTCAGATATCTTTGACAAATCATACAAGATGAATCCACTTTAACTGCTGAGAAAAGAAAAATAATGATAGCCTGAAAACCTTCGGCATAATCTTGTACACAAGAAAGACTAAGTAACTACTCTCTGATCTTTGCTTGAGGGAGCAAACCATGAACATGTATTTTGGAGCAGAGTTTGCATTTTTACAGAAAACGAATTTTTCAAAACGCTACAATGTCTATCTTTTTAGTAATAAAATTAGAGTCAATTTCCAAAGTATATGCTGAAATTAACGTGCAATCTCCCCCCACTCCACCCCCTCCCCCAACAGCTACAATCTGCAAGCTAATGCTCACCAAGTCAACATAGTTTCTTCTTGACTACACAGTACGTAAAGCTATTGTTTACTTAACGACAAAGATAATATTTTGAAGGTGTTGGTTGTTCTGTTACATTATCGCCAATACATGCTGCAGCGCCAGGAAATTATTAAACTGAGCTTTTATTCGTCTAAAACCGTTAGCTTTGATTACTGTAGACAGAAATGATCTAGCTAGCAACACTAGGACCGTTAAAACAAAGAAAACCGTTTGTACTTACAATCATGTCCGTCTTTGAGTGATATGAGGGACACATATGCACTACACAATCATACAGACATATACATATGTATACATGTTTTGAAATGCAAACTGATTAAAGTCCAAATGCCTGTGTTCGATGTTTAGTTTACTTTCACTTCGCTGTTGCAGCGGCTGCACCTTGACAGCGGAAAAACTAGAACCAATCAAATCCATTTTCTCTCCAAAGGGGGCGCGAACATAGACAGTATCCTAGCAACATTATCGAAAAGCAATTCTCAGTCGTAAAATCCTTAAAGTGACATGATAGCGTTTCTCTTCAAACTTCGTACTTAAAAGTCTATTTATAGCTGTTTTCATAAGCACGGAACTTCTAAAGCTGATTATATCCGGCATTTGAAAAAATTGTATATATACAGACATACATACATACATACATACATACATACATACATACATACATACATACATACATACATACATACATACA
>JAOWBL010000023.1:6603260-6632549 GCA_028564865.1 Zenarchopterus dispar
TCTCTCTCTCTCTCTCTCTCTCTCTCTCTCTCTCTCTCTCTCTCTCTCTCTCTCTCTCTCTCTCTCTCTCACACGCACACACACACACACACACACACAAATCCTACCTGTTTGGTTTCCATCCATGTCATTGGCCTCAGCACGGATCTGTGGAGACAGTGCACCTTAACACCACTAAAAAAACAACCTCGTCCTGTCACAGTAAACAGATAGGCTTTTATGCCTTTTAAGGAATGTAAATCTTACAGGCGCATCATTTTGCTCGGTGGTCTCTGACCCTTCGACAGAGATGGACTCTGAGGTGGACAAAGAGTCACTGTCGCCCAGCAGGTCATCCCCTTCACTAAGAAAGGGGGAAAAAAAATTTTGGGAGTCAATCAAATGAAATTATATTTTGAAAAGAGAATAGGGTTTGTTGAGTAATATTGTGTGTACAAACGGGACTCGAATGGTAAATAAAAAAGAGTAAAGATGACTAGCACTCAATTACTGTACTTTGCAACAGCCAGTTGCTCTGTTATGTCTGTTTAGTGCCACTGAAATCTCAAAAAAACTCCAACTTTTTGAACCGACAGAGCAATTTCTAGTTTTCTCAGTGGGAATAAAATAAATCGTCAAAACAGAAGAGAAACTTTTAAAATGACATAAAAACAAATTTCATCATATTTGTGTCATACTGAGGGACAATATAAAGATATTTTAGATCAGAGATCAGTGGATCATGGTGATGACAAAAATAACTCAAATTTTAACTCAAAATGTCGCACTGTACAGCTTCCCATGGTCACGAAGGTTAACACCATGATGAGTGACATGTCACCTATTCCTACGGTGTTTTTGGTGCAGCTTTCAAATCACACTGAACAAGGCGAGGGGAAGACAAAAAGGCTAGCAAGTGCTGACATCATTTGTAAATTGTTAATACTTACGTAGAAATCAAAGACAGCTCAAGATTATCAAAGTCTCTGAAGATCTCACTGTATCGTTTGGTTTCAGACTTATGATGCACCTTCCTCAACTCTGAAATGAAAAAGGGAAAAAGCTAAAGTACATAAATCCTGACATACCATCACAACTGCCAAGCACAGTGTACACAGAAATAAGGAAAAAATAAGTATTTAATATACTGTATATGAGCCAAAAATGATTATGTTGGCAGCATAAGCATGATACAATATCAAATGGTTTTTAGAGCTCTGACTTGCTTTCTGCAATTTATACAAGGCATTTGACCTCTCCTCCTTTTAAGGAGTGGTAACACCTTATGAACAGCAAAAGGCATACCACGGCATATACAAAAAAAAAAAAAACTGACCAAAAATCAAACAAAAAGTTACCAGGAAATCAAACTTAGTTCCTCTTTAAAAATATACCTCTCCTATTTCCTTCAAATTCCTGATAAGAGACAAATAAGTAGTTCTTTGACTGAATCAGAACTCAAACACAAAGCTTAACCATACGCCTTGATAATGAATGTTAAAGTTTTTTTTTTTTTTTTTTAATTCATATTGTTTGACTGGTAACACCAAAAGGTCATAACTCAATAAATTACAAGAAATACAACAAAGAGAAAAATAAATCCTCTGTCAGAGACACCTCCATTTCGGTAAACCACATCCTGCTCACAGTTTGTGTCACGTCCCATAATGTGCGTACAGTCCTTGTTTTTCATACCAGAAGCGTTTCAGAAAAAAATAACGAGAACCGAGAGTAAGCAAAATAATTAAGCAAAATTAGAGTTTAGTTTTTTTTTTTTACTAAAACTGAACTTGAGCAGAAAGAAGCTTTTGTTGTTGTGTGCTGTTTACCTGCTACATTTCTAAAAGCAAGCATTTTTTACATTCATGCATTTCTGACACGCACAGAGACGCCCGACATCTGGAGCTTGCAAGAGCACTGCAAACATGTCTACTTGAATGCGAAGCTCTGTTAAGTTCCAGTCCTAACGCTATCGTGAGCTAAAATCTAATTCTTGGTTGTTGTTTTTTTTTTTGTTGTTGCAAAGATTGACAGGAGCTGAACCTTCGTCGATAAAAAAATACAGAAGTCAAACAAAAAGACAGAACAAGAATGTGACAGAATGAAGAAAGAGTTCAGGAAGTTCATCAACTCTCCTTTGAACAGGAGGAGGCCTCACAGCATTGCTCCCTCTCTGACAGGCACATTACCAGGCCCAGCATGTGTACTGTTTACTTGCACGCACATGCAAAACCGCGTTTTACAGCACTACTATAATATCAGAAGATTTTCAGTCACGAGAGAATATTTGCCGCTTTAAATCAAATTTTATCTGATATGTCTAAGCATATCTGAGACAAATGAAAGAAGATATTGGCTGTGATCATCACAGGCAACCTGATAAGTAAAATTTTTTAAAAAAGGATCACTTGATCAAACTTTTCCACAGTCCTTATCTTTGTGCTCACCCGTGGTTTGAGATGAATCCTTGTTTGGCTCGGGTTCCTCCATTTCTCCTCACTTTCTCCCTACCAGACCCTAACAGAGGCACATCACGTGCACCTGGGTCACTCAACAGTACACCATTTAAAACAGCACAGTTTTAGACGTAGAAAACGTACACTCCAGTGTGTGTACACACACAGTGACATGCATAAAGTAAATTACCACCATGCAGCTCGAGCTTGGCACCGTTTAACCTCCTATAATGATCTTCCTCTGGTAGAGTGAAGGTTGACCAATGATTTCACCATCAAGGGAAGAGGAAGTGTATCTTTGTGTCACAGTAGTCCCCACCCACTCCACTGCAGCACACATAGTGAGAAGGTGCTTTTGTGTGACGTTTTTGTTGAAGTTACAAAGAAAGCTTTCTAACTTCTGACAGATATTATATTTAAAATGAAACTGGTGTAATGGAAAAGCAGATCTTTGCATCTGAAACCCGGATGTTTACACAATCTATAAAGGAGAAAACGAATTTGGCTCTGCATAAGTGTCGGTGGTTAGCGTACCCAGTGCATGAAAAAAAGCAAATGAGGTCATGGCAGTTATTGTAAGAGAAGCTTCCCATGATATTTTTGTACTCGCTACAGTGACATTTGTGAACTCTTAATAGTCTACAGCACTGTTAAGTTTGATTTTGATTTCACTTGCACATAAATCTTAATATAAACAAAAAATAATCACAAATGAAAACTTTTTTAAAAATTTTATTGCTCCCACAATACAGCGCTGACATCTTTTTGCTTACAATGACAGGGTGGGGGACCTTTTAAGAATAAATTGCAACCTGTGGGGGAAAGAAAACAACAGCAAACATGTTTCTGTGGCTTATCACCTAAAATGCTTACATTTAGAGCGAGCTGATCTGAAAGTGATTAAAGCATGCAGATGCTTGAGCTGCGTGATAGCGTGGGGGTTAGCATTGTCAAGTCACAGCAAGAAGGTTCCTGGTTTGAGCCTCTATATGCTCCTGTGGGGACTTTCTCTAAGTATTTCAACTTCCTCCCACAACCAAACAACCAAACCAAAAACAAGGAGGTTTATTGGTCTTTTCTGCAGCAAACTGAACACAAGGGTGACTTAAATGTGTATTACAAATGCAAGTGCATGTTTATATACCGTGTTCCTTTATGTGCTGGGGGTGTGGAAATTTCATGCGCTTTGAACCAAATTTCCAAATGGGTGCAAATGGACTGCGTCTAGCAGGGTGTACCCCACTTTTATGACCCACAACAGCTGATATTGGTTTTGTGATATGCCGGTAATCAGGATGAAGCGAATAGAGAGTGAATGGATTAAGAGGGTAATATTTGTTCACACGCGGGCAGGTGGGTTATTTTGAGGCCACTTTGAGGGGATGTGTAACTATTTCAGTCTAATACCACAATGCTTTTGCTATTTAAAGTGGTTTCATTCATAATCATGTTACAAACTGCTTTGAGGACAGAGAAGCAATGCTGTAAGTTTGTGATTGTGAGTCAACAGGAACTTTTTTTGTTGTTTATATAACTTTCCTATAAGCCACTAGAGTGATGACACAAAATGAATCAAATTATAAATATATAAAATATGGGAAACTTTTTTTCATTTTAAGGAAATAAGTAACAAAAAAAAGACTTACAACTGGAATGTCCTAATTTAAGTCTTGCTCTTGTTTGTACCCTTATTCATGTTTAACTTTAAGAAATTATTAAAGGAAAACATTTCACAGTGCGATGTTAAATCTAATTAGCTAAAATGACTGAGCTGTTCCAGCACAGTGCAACTTCTTGATAATGCACCTTTTAATTTCTGTATGACAGACAGAAGATGAGTACTGCAAATGCCATTTAAAATGGCAAGTCTAGTGCCTTACTTAAGCAAAACAAAAACATGCAACGTACCCACCATGATCCCTTTTTAACTTGTCAGAACTGACAAACTTAATCTTTCTACAAACTTTTATATCACACCAAATCAAAACCATCAAGGGCAAAAAAAACAAAACAAAAAAAGCGAGCTGGTGTGTCCTTTGCATGTTTCTATCTTTGGCTCTCGTGTGGATCCTCTTACAGCTCGTCCCGCGCTATACTGTCCAACGGGGACTGGAGCACATCTGAGTTTTGGGCCTCGCTGCTGATCTCGGCCTGTTCCCGGGTTTTTCCCGAGCGGGCTCTGTCCCAGTCTGTGCGGAGCTTGTCATTGTCCCAAACAGTGGAGGTCTCAGTGTCGCTGACGTAGCCTGGGTCACCTGTGTAGTGCGTTGGAAACACAAGAAGAGGCTCTGCAGAAAACGCCTTGAGATCCCTGGTTTCAAACTGGTCTCTGTAATCCTTGCTGTAGAAGAGAAGGTGATAACAAAAAAAAAAGTGTCATGAGCAGAAGTTTCTGTTCCTCCATGTTTTTTTACGTTTACTAGTTAATATAAAACACTTACATGGGGTGTTTATTGTACATGATGGGAAGAAACTCATCCACTGGTAAAATCTTCTTTAGTGGTTCTGCTTTTAAAAGCTTCTGAGCACCTTGTAATGATATCATATAGCCTAGTGTCCAGTACGAATAGTCAGCTTCAACTAAATTGTGTACATTTGGCACTGCTTTCTCAGGGTGGTCCACTTGATTTCTTTTCCGACCAATATAGCTACAAGAGATAATAACCACAAAGGAGATGTGAGAAGAAGTGCAGTGATAAAATTAAATACTGTGAAAGAGAAACAAACTCACATGAGATCCCAGTCTAGCCCCTCAGACTCAACCTCACTCATCAGGTTCATCAAGCGGCGTTTAAAGAAGACCTCAAAGCGCAGGTCGTCTTCGATCACCAGAGATGTTTCCAGGCCCCGTTCTACAATCTAAGGCCCGGCACAGATTCATTTGCTTGCCTTGTGTCTTTCTGGTTGGAAAAAAATGTTTAATACTGTATTCCTGGGACTCACCACTTTCCAGATGTTATAGTGGGAAAGAAAGCAGCCCAGCTCTCCCTTTGTCAGCGGTCTACCATGGTAAGGGTCACTGTATCCGGGGAGCATGTGGATGCCCATCGCATGAATTTCACTGACATTCATTGCTCTGAGTTAGACAGAGAGCAAGAAATGCGTAAATAACCCCATGAAAAACCATAAAGTCCTGACTAAACTGCTGAATAATACTATTCACAAGAGAAACTTACTTTCCATCTACGGCGGCGATAACCTTACATGCGATCTCCTGCTCATACAGGGCCCTCAGCATGCGTTCTCTGCGATCAGTCCGCCTCTGCAGGTTTATCATGAACACCTGCAAGAAAAATCGAGCCATTCAGTGTAGTTGCAGACTCCACCAGCAGGGGGAGGCTTTCAGCAAGGAAAGGGGTAGAGGACCATTTTTGCATATTCCATCTTCACATCACTCCTCACTTACCTCATCAAAGCCCATTTTGTCAGGCTGTTTTGTGGGAACAGGTATGTATTTGGAGGGCATCACTGGGGAATTTCTCACTACACGGTAAGAGGGAAGATGGATGCAGAAATGGTTTCAATTATACGTAGAGATACATGCTGTCTGAAGTTGTATAAAGACTTAAACCCAGCTGAAAAGAGGGAGTTGGAAAAGTACAGTTCTCAATCTGAATGCAAAGTCCTCACCGTTGACTTCCAACAGGGAGTGCAAGAAGCTGTCAGCTTCATCTCGTAAAGTATTGTGGGAGCGTAGCGGTACAGGGAAGTAACCATACGTCTCCTTGTTACATACAAACATTTGAACATCTACAAAAGAACACAAGATGTATATGTCAATCAAAACTGATCAGTCAGATCGATAACTTCCTTAGATTTCATACCTAAGCTCACTAGAAAGCGTGATCTTATGTAAAATACCTGCCATCCGAGTAGAGAACGCAAACACAATGATGTCATCAAAAGCCCAGCTGTATTGTGGATGCGGTGGGTGAAAGGCAAGCTGCTTGGATGCCTCTTTCCTGAGGTCAATCAGGAACGTGGAGTGAACCATCGGAACTGCAAAGCAGCCCCTCCGTACCTGTTTTCTGATAGGTATGTAAGCAGGGGTCCGCTTGTAGTAACCCTGAAGAAGAAAGGCTGATTAACATTTGAATTCATAAAAATAATTCAGAACATATTTTAAAAACACTCCCTACTGTCACTGGGATACCTCGGAGGTCATTCCACACCAGAAGTTTGAATAGGCTGCACGTGACTCGAGCATCGGAGCGATTATGGTCTTGTTCTCTTTCATGAGCTTCCAGAGCACATTGGGATTGGTGAGGAGGTTATCGCAATCCACGAGCTGCACAGATTGGAGAGGACAGGCTGTGAAATGGGTTTATGAGTCAAAGAAATGTATGTGAACAACACTGTTGACTTTAGGAAAAAGAAAAAGGAAAAAAAAAGCAGAGAACAAGAAGTTTAAGTATAGCCCTGAAGCTGGGCTACTGATCAGTCAGAACAGATTGCTCACTACAATTTCAGTTTTAAACAGTGGAAGCTAAGAAGAAAGTCTAAGACTACACAATTATTGCAATCCTAGATGCACTTCACATCATAATTATCCCCACTGACGCTGGACAGTGTGGGTAGGGCTGGAGACTGGGGAAAAAAAAAAAATCTGCGCTACATTCATGGTTGAAAGACCTGGACGTACTGAACTATAATATTACAATGAAATTACAAAGATGAAACTTCTATTTCAGTGACGGTTCAACCTTGAATGTAATTTAGTGACAAAAACGTTGCAACTGATTGTTGCTTAAAATGGAAAGACTGTCAAACTTGTGGACTCTTTTTTTTTTTTTTTTGTAACTTCAGAGCAGTTTATTGGCCTACCATGAAATAGTCGGCCCACATTTCACGAGCAGACTCGAGCGCAACTTGCCGAAGCTTCATAACATGCTCATAACGCTCATCTGTCCAGTGCTTTGGGCCTTCCTCGTCCTTGTATGTTCTAAAAAACATAAATATAAAGAGAAATAATTAGAATGCACTTATTTATCCCTAGTGTTTTAAAAACACGCATCATCAACAACTTTGGTGAGAAATCAACCTGGTTCCTTCCTCTGGTCTCCACTCCACATAATGGTAAAGGTTCTGCACCTTTAAAAGCCAGTCACGCAGAATGAAGGTAGAGTTGTCCTCATTGTGATCAGTTGCCACCCTGTCAACACACAACAAAGGCAAACATTTAACACCGGTGGGCTTGATCTTGATCAACAAGTAAAAAAAGAACCAAAGAAAGAAAAGAGCAACAATAGTAAACCGTAACGCTGCCACGAGACAGTATCCAAACAGAGACCAGTGTTGAAAACAAAAACCTTGACTCAAATAACCATAATTCTTGACTTTTTATAAACTTATTGTCTGGTGTTGTGGGAACTGACGCAGCTGTTAACGACACCAAGATCACAAAAGAAAAACACTCATCTAGTTCACAGTTTCTAGGTCATCTTTTCTAGGGAAAGTTGTTTAAAAGGAACTGTAAGGAGGACAAGACACAACATTAAAGAAGCGAAACCTTTGTCTATTATAGGTCACTAAAGAAGGAAATGATTTCTACAGGCTGAGGCGACATTGTTTGACAAAGCTGCATGATCATTTTATCCACCAATAAGCTTCTGTTAAAAAAATAAGAAAGACCTCATGCTATAACAAAACAGCTGTAGCTTTTATTTCTTGGTCAAGCAGCTCAAGAGTTGTGCAGCTGTGGGTCTGTGAAAACAACTCTCATTCCTGCTGTACATTGCTTTTAAATTCCTTTAAGTTAGATTTGCATTGCCTTTTCTGATTCATGCTCAGATCAAATGAATTTAAAAGTAATTAAGTGATTAAGTGAAATTGTACTTATTACTAAGAGCACTAGGAACCTGTACTCTAAGGTTTACATCTATAAGAGGTGTCTCTGTCTCTCTCTCTTTTTTAATTTAATTTTATTTTTAAACTGCAGTGGAGCTAAATGCAGATCTAATTGGAGACACCAAAGATTTAAATGACGGTTTCACAAGTTCTGATTCTGAGGTTTTGGCAAGCCTACAAACAGCTGTGAGAGACTAAATGCTCACAGCATGGAGTGTTTATAACATCAGGCAACGGTTTTTCATATGTAGCTTCACGTCCTGCAGGACATGATGATGTAAAGGAAATAAGGGAACAAATAAAATCACAGCAGATATGAAGATCAACCCAGCAGTGCCACTTGTGCGAAGACTCTCAGGAAAGTGGGTTAACTCATCCAGTTGTTCAGTGAACAGCACACATCTGGAGTCCTGGGGGCAGGCTGAGGATACAACTGGGTGGGCTGTTGGAGCATGTTATTTAGTTCTCACTCAACAAACACCTCCCTCTCACTTGCATCCACTTTTACTGAGCTAAGCATGTTTAAACTGCCTTTAATAAACTGTAGGCGTAAATCTGCAGAAGTTGTAATTAGTTAGAAAGTTTTGTCTGTTATAAATAACGGACAGGCTGCAAGTGCATCAGTTATAGAAACGTATGTTTGGTAAACATTTCCATCATGATTTATGTATATTTAGCGTTGCTCTGATCTGCAATAAAATGTGAAATGGGTGTTTTCCTCAACGCTCATTATAAGAGATGAGCATCATTTCTGCACATTATATTTGACCAGGTCCACGTTCTGGACCTATCTAAGGTGCGTCAGCTCAGGTTTGACGCAGTGACCAGCGCCAGCTGTGACGCGTTTCGACGCAGAAGCTTAACTCGTATCCAAATAGTGAAGGAAACGGATTTACACGCCGAATCACGCAGCTCCCCTGGAGGTCAAATCAGTCCCTTCCCCTCCACGTATACGGATCAATTCCACGCACTTCTATTGTTATTTAAGTGTCCAGATGTGGCAGTCTTTTTAGAGGGTAGCTTTACACCCGTGATCCGAGCCACTTTGTTATGGTTACTAAAGAGATACTAAAACTCAAAAAAGAAACCAAGAACCCGTTTAAAGCTTTTCCAGTCACGTATCTGAGGGTCCACCCTCTTTTATTTCTCCTCACTGTACGGAGCGGTCTATGCGCTCTTGGCTTTAAAGAGGAAAACATTTTTCTCGGATGAGTTCTAAGCTTCCGACATTTCTCTATAGAAACTTACCAGAGAGCCATGCGATCTTTGGGATAGTTGAGGCGCTCAATAGTACCCAGGAAATGCGGCAAGGAGTGCTCCGAGTTTCTGCAAATGAGGGCGACAAGGACCCGAGGAGCCTGCAGCGGAGACTCGGGGCTCCAGCGCTCCTCCGCAAAATATCCCCAGACAGGACAGCAGCAGGTCGGGAGCAGGAGGAGCAGGGCGGCGGGGAGGCCGGCCAGCAAATGCATTGTGGCAATAAGTTATAATAGAAATATATATATGAAAAATAAGCACAGGCAATGACTGTGAGCTATAGAAATATAATCTCTTTGCTTTTCGCGGCCATCACAGATACAGAGTATGTGTGCAGCAGATTTTTCATGCAGCAGAAAGAAGTTGAGCTTAAAGGGGTGGAGTGTGCTGGTCTTAAAGGGGATGGTCGTCAAAGTTGACTGTACACCGAGCAAAAACGGTAAATCCACATTTTAATTTGGATTCTTGCTAAATCCTTATGTCAGTGTTTACATGACAGATGGTTTTAGGCATCAAAAGTTTGTGGCTTTATTTACTGTTTCACCAACATCTAATGAGGACTTAAACATACACTTTTTCACTAAACATTTAGGCCACAATATGACACTTAAACCTGGTCTAAGTATGCCCCCCTTTTGCAAAGTCAACTAAGAAAATCCCAATTTATATGATTCTTTTGTAGCCACAATTTATAAAAAGAGATTCATCCTTCAGAAAAATATAGTCTGGGAAAAAAAATGCATTCTCAAAAATATGTCTGCTTCTTTGTGTTTGTTCATATCTACAATTTTTATTTCAAACTTGTTACATGTGAATGTTCCACTGTTAAATGATTATCACCATTAAGAGTCATAATCTGCAAATGCACAGTTCTGTAGAGAATAATCGAAATACAGTATGTGCTTGAATGTTATCTTTGACATTAACTGTGCACCTATTTTTTTAATCTGTATATTTTAATTCACAATCTCACCACTTTAGGAATGTAGTGCAGTATCTCCTTCATACACACAGCATTGTTGACTTCCTGCCTTAATTTCGCTGGCAGCTCTACAGTTTGGCCCCTGAGCTTAACCTCTCTACCTGAATAGACAAAGACGCAGCTGCAGGGTCATCAACAAGCCAGAACAGTTCACCATTGGTAGGGATCACACGAGCGGCTGGAAATGGTGCGCCTTCTCTACCTTCTAGCACCTCCTGCAAAACAGTAGACACAGTATTAGAGTACATCTGCATCATTACATAACACAGAACTATTAACTATTAACTTAAAAATAAAGCGCCAAACATGATCACATTGGTTTGTACAGATGTAGAAATTCAGCAGATTTTCTGCAAGGTATTGGATTTACTTGTTGATTAAATAAGATTTTAGTGTGTACTTGGTTATGAATAACTTATTTTGTCATGGAAACAGTGAGATTTTAATATGATCAGCCTATGAGTCATGGACGCAGGCTTCCCTTGGAAAAGTACAAAACAGAATACCTGCATTCTCGCTGTTGACCAGCAGGGCAAAACTCTTGTAGCAAAAGAGATCAGTTTGCATAAAAGTGTAGTACAATAAATGTGTGCCAAATGTATTTTCTGCCTCAGTGGCCTATTTATCTTCCTCTTTTGATAAATTACAATATCAACAAATTTTGTTCTCATTTATGTATAGTTAAGTGTTAGAAAAATAGGATTTTGAAATCTGCATGCCTTATGAAAATCTTCTGTTACCTTCAAAACAGGTGCTTTGTTTCCTCCTGTTGACACAAAAGCAACACAGCGTGCAGAATTTACCACTGGAAAAGTCATAGTTACACGCTGTGGAGGAGGTTTGGGAGAATCACTGATGGGGGCTACAATCTTCTTGGTTTCCTGTATATGGGACACAAACAAATCAAGTTCTTCTTTCTATTACAAAAAAAAAAAAAAGAGCCAAAGAAAGACAGCTGGAGAATATGCTATAAATCTGTTGAAATGTATTCAGCCCCTACACTTTACTCTCTTTTATCCATGTCAGCAACATCAGTGTTTTTTGAGATTACATTTAAAAAAGATTGAGAACCAAATGCAATTCAGAGTCAAATACATTTCCACCATTAAGTTGACACTTGTAAATTTTCAGATGTACTGTACATGTTTTGGAGCTGGTATTTCTGTAACACTTCATACTGAAGCAAGCAAGGATCTACTCTTGCTAAACATCAGCATAGCATGTTGAGTTATCATGCACAGCTTACTGTCTTACTGACAAGCATAATTTAACTCAACCTCTTCTTCAGCCTCTTCTTGATCACTCACTGTTGGCTGATTACAGGCCAATTTTTAAGCTGCAGTTTCTTTCACAAGTTTTAGAGAAGATTGTATTCTATGAACTACAATCATTTATGGACGAAAATGACACACTACAGATCTTTCAATCGGTTTTTAAGGCCCTCCATAATACAGAGTCAGCATTATTAAGGGTCTCTAATTACGTCCTTTTGGCATGTGATTCTAGTGACCACGTTGTGTTGGTTCTGTTGGTGACATGCTGGTGGACCAATTTGGCTGATAGGTCCTTCTGTGTCAGCATTTTAGACTCATCCTGCACCCCTCTGTCATGTGGGATCCCACGAGGCTCAGTTCTAGGACCACTGCTTTTTTGTCTTAGACTGTCAGGGGTCCCAAAATACATTTGGGACCCCTGACATAACATTTTAAACTGACTGTTACCAATCTTGGTTTTAAGATAAGCAGTGATTTTAAACTGGATGACCAAATTAGGGCTATTGTTAAGTTCTGTTTTTATCATTTAAGACTTCTGACAAAGTTTTAATTGTTTCTTTCCAGGCAGTATTTTGATCCATCCGTTTATTTCGCCCCATTTGGACTACTGTAAAGGACTTTATGTTGGAGTGAGTCAGTCCTTGCTCTCTCACCTGCAGTTGGTTCAGAAAACTCATTTTTATTCTTTGGCTTTAAAACCTTAGAGAGTCTCAGTTTCCTTATTTATTCTTGCCTATTTTAATCTGTCTTATTGGGGTTGAATTTAAATTGTTCTAAACTCATGTTTTTAAAAAAATCTGTTTTATGTTTCTTATAATCCCTTTTTAGTTCTTAGTTTTCAGCTTTGTGCATCACTTTGTTTCAGCTGTGCTTGTTTTTAAAGTGCTTTATAAATAAAGTTGGTATGGCATGCTCAGAAAACCTTTGATTAGTTCACATCTGCTTGGCTTCACCTCCAAATGGTGTGTTTCTGCTCTCAGATATGCTCCTGCTTGTACAACTTTCCAGCTCTTTGGTTGGAGTTCCTGCATGCTTATGAAACTTTTTCTCTTCATTCCCTTGTCAGGGATTCCCAGCCAACAGAACAGCAGCAATTCACAACAAACTCATCTACAGAGCAAAGATTAATTTATTTTGGATTACATCTGCTCTTAAATTTAGTCATATAAATGATCCTGTTACTTATATCCATGTATATGTCAGAGTTTATACACTTAAACAGACTAAAACAGGTTGAAAACATAGTCGATGACGTCAGATGTACAGCCATATGTACTTTCTGACGTTAAGAAAATCTATTGTCTTACTAATTATTTCAGATGGTGCTGGAGACCAGTAACTGGAAATAACCTCATAACCTCCCTCATTTCTTAAGTGGGGAGATAAATAAGTCATATGAACAAGCGGCTTCATGTGATGGCTTTTATGTTGACTTTACAATATTTTCTTCTGAGAAATACAATTTTTTCAAAATGTAAATTATTTCTTTTTTAGCAGGAGTTAAACATCTCTGGAGATGATGCTGTGTAGTAAAGTGAACAAAACTGTCAAAGAGCAGGAGGTGATGTTCTATTGGCTAGGAACTTTAACAGTGTTGTATTACAAAATGATGCCAATTAACAGAGAAAAACCCAAGAGCAGAAGTTTCTCAACTGTGTAGAAGAAGACCAAGAGAAGGAGGGGAACTCAAACTGGGACGCAGTTTTAAAAATAAAACCAGTTGCATGTCCAAGTTAAGAAGAACAGTTAGCTGCTCATCAACTTCAGATCATGTGTTAAAATAATATCTTAAAAACCTGCTGAATGACGTCCAAAACATTTCTTAGTAAAGAATTCCTTTACCAGTTACAAGATTTTTCAGCTTGCTGTAACAAGTATGTTACAGCCATCTGCTTGACTTCGTGTGCTATGGAAAAATTGACCCTTTTTTTGTATCCCCACCCAAACTTAATTAATAAAAACATGGTCTAATCTAAACAGAATCAGCAGGACTGATGGAATGTGAGGTATGCTTTGTAAGTGGCAGTAAGAGTTAGGATTCGTCGGGAATGTTTGGTTATGAGAAGGGGAGGTTACGCCAGACGAGTCACTTTAGCACCAACCACAGTAACAGAGGATTCATTTCAAGAAAAGCCATTAAGTGGTGCAAACTGCTGTATTTTATTTTTGTGAAATATATTGTAACTGTTTCTATATGAGTTTTTCTGTGCTGAGACACCACAGAAAAATCAGCCTAAACCAAGAGATTGCTGAATGAACGTGTGCGTGGATCAGTGAATCTGCTTTAAGTGGTCAATAACAAGACTACAAACATTAAATTTGCTTTTGGGGAAACCTTAAATACCCATTCCCAACAGAGCTATGATTATCTACTTTACTCATTTCTTTAGTATTCAACACACAAACTGACATAATTGTACAAGAAACAAATACACTGAGGCATGCTCTCACCTCTAGAAGAGGGTGGTCT
This sequence comes from Zenarchopterus dispar, assembly GCA_028564865.1. Lineage (NCBI taxonomy): Eukaryota > Metazoa > Chordata > Actinopteri > Beloniformes > Zenarchopteridae > Zenarchopterus > Zenarchopterus dispar. The sequence continues at coordinate 6,617,526 of JAOWBL010000023.1, forward strand.
GGGAAAAGGGAGCAGGTGTGTCCATCAGGTCCCATACCCAACAGTAACAGGTCAAATATGGGGAAGTCATCATCTGGGAATGTCTGTGTTTTTGATAGAACATAATCAATAAGAATTCATGTCTTGAAATCGTCTAAGAGCGTATGAATGATCGCCACCTCTTTCAGCTTGCGGGCATAATCCTCAGCACACTCATTCACGGGCAGAGATGAATCTATGGTTAAGATCCCACTTTCTGGGATGTTGATCTTGGAGAACAATTGCTTCTGGAAAAGAGTAACATTCATTTATTTGTTTGGTTTTTTTTTAATTCTTCAAATGCAACTTAATTTATGTAGACACAATGGATAGAAATAAACATGTCTGCACAGGTACCTTGTAGAGCCCGTAGGTGCTCTCTGGATCATCAAAGGAGACCAGTCGCTCATCACAGAAGCCAACCACCCATTTGCTGCAGTCCAGCTCAGGCAGGGAGAGAAGCTCTTTGCTGAGCATGGACACCATGCTTCCTCCAGAGAGACCCAAGGTGAACCTGCCATGTGAGCCGATGGCTTTCTCAGCCCGTGATTTTACCAGATGGGCCAGCACTGGACCCAGCTCTGCTGAGGAGGGAAACACCACGACTCTTCTTCCAGCCATAGGAGCACTGTGTGAAAAGGACTGGCAAAATTAGAAAAAAAAGAGGAAGATTGTTAAATATAAGGAAGTCAATTACAAAACAGTATTGCAAATGCTGTCTGTAAATGCTATGAAGCCATCTAATAAGTGAAGAAACTTTCTATTGTAATTATTTTACTTTTGACTAAACTAAGCAAATGTTTGGGCTTGCTTCTTTAAAGTAATTATTTTACTGCAAAACAGGCTACTCGTGTAATAAAACAGGTACTTCAATAAAAAAGACTGCGGAAAGCTATCCGCAACATAATTAATAAGTAACTAAAGAACATAGGAAGGTCAAATGTATTCCTTAACATTTTAATATAACCAACGAGTTAACACTTAAATTATGGCAACAGCGAACTTCTCTTACTGTAATGAAAAAATCTCAAGAGTTAATAGTTTTCAGGGTTTTCAGTCTGCAAATGTCCTGAAAACTAATTGAACACACTACTTCCGTAAATCACGTCTCATCGGCCAATAGCATTTTACGCCATGCCGCATTGCATTGTGGTAAATTAAGTCCTACAATATGTAGCTACTAGAAAAGCAACCAATGGTCTAATAAGAAACAATATGTACATATGGCGAAGTAGTTGGGGAATTAAGTCAACAAAGTCGCTTGTATAAGACAACTTTATAACTTCCTATTGCAGTATTTTTGTATGACAGAGATACTTCCGCCCCGCCGGTAGATGGAAACACCACACATCCATTTCAACTAACTGACCTCACGCGAAGCTTGTGGGCATGCACGTAGAGTTTTTATCGTGCACTACCTTTAAACTACATTTTTACAGTTTTCACCTGGAAGACCTGCTGCTGGCTGGTAACTTGTCTGCGTGCATCTAGTCTGTAGCAGAGACCAAAGAAACATGTCGACAGTCTTTTCTTTTCAGGCACAGCTCGTCTCCATCATGGACGCGTTAACCAAAACAGCTGTGATGGAAATAAGCAAACTGGTGGAGATCGAATCAAAGATGCTGAAAATAGAGATAAATCGAGGGAGAAATGAAATTGCCTCCCTCACGGAGAAGCTGCAGCTGATGGAGAAGTTGTTGTACATGGCGCAGGGGGCCAGGCAGGATCCAGTGACAGCAGCTTGCTCGGTAGTGAAGGACTCTTCAGAAAACGGTACATTTTTGGCGCCCGACATTAAAAGGTGAGTTTGTTGATACCTGTGTGTACTCTTCCAGTTGTCGCGGCACCAGCATTGAGTTTTGTTTTTTATATTTAACGTAGTGTACTGCATCTCGGTGAAACCCTGTGGGAAGGCACAAGTTCCCCTACCGAGAGCAGTTTTCATCCAGGCGAAGAACAGCCAGCCAGTGAAGTACGTCTTTTACAACACAAGCGTGACACGGACGTGTGTGGGAATAGCATGTGTTGCACTCAGATGCAAAGATAAATAGTTGCAGATTGAATCTTTTAGTTACTTTGAGTATGAGTCACCGTAAATCTCAATTACGACTCAGAGCTCGTCACCATGGAAACCTTCAACCGCCACTCAAAATGCCTCTGTCTTAACAGTATCTTCTCTGTTTACATACGCTTTGAAAGATTCAGCTCAAACATTTAAGGAGTTAGAGCGCAGGAGTAAGTAGTAGGTCTGTTATTCGGTTTTGCATTTGTAACGGGTGCAATCGGTGGGTCCTTTTTTAAAATTTTTTATTTATTTTTGTTTTCTTATGATTAGCTTCCAAATCCACCGAAAGATCCGCCTGAAATGATAGTGGTTAAGGAGGAGCCACCAGAGGCAGATCATGAAAACATTAAACAAGATGGGATAAGTAGAACCAGTGAGTATTGCATTTTTAAGTTTGAATGTGTCCATTGCATTTTTTGTTGTTGTTGTTATTACCAAATAGATACCAACTGTCCAGAAGTAAGAAATTTCCACTTTGGTCATGTCACTAATGCTATTGCCTTCATGCTCATTAAAAGTGTGCTAAAAAAAATCTTGTGGCCTTAACTGGAATCATTGGAACAAAATATTTTCTGAATTTCTATATGTTTCACTTCTGTCAACAGGAGGGGAAGTAGTTTCAGATACCCAGAGTCCAGAAGTGATGCAGCACACCAAACCCACTGCAGAACATCAGCAGCATCTATTCACCAATAGCTTTGTGACTCGAAGCCAACAGTCTCTCCCTGAACCGAGGGTGGATGAAACACACTGGAATCCACAACTAACACCTGGAGACACTAACCTAGAGGATGGGAAAAGATTGGTTCAAAATATTGCCTCCCAAAGCTTAAATGTACTCAGGCATATGAAGCTTCACAATTGTAGAAACTCAGTTGCAAAGAGGTTTGGCTGCCTTCAGTGTGGCAAGAGTTTCAGATGCTTCAGTCAGCTGGAAATACACCAGAGAAGTCACACAGGAGAGAAGCCTTTCAGATGCACTCTGTGTGGAAAGCGATATGCCCAGAAAGGCCACTTGTACACACACCAGCGCACACACACTGGGGAAAAGCCATATCGCTGTCCCATTTGTGGAAAGGGCTTTATTCAGAAATGCACCCTTGATATGCATCAGCGCACACACACAGGAGAAAAACCTTTTGTTTGTATCAAATGTGGCAAAGGTTTTACAAAGAACTGTAATCTGAAAAAACACTTCGCTGTACACCTTGATCCTAGTTTGAATATCTACAGTCGTGAATCTAGCACACAGGCGTTTAGTGGGACATTCCTTGATGGAACATCTTAGTAGAGCAACCATCACCAAATTTAACCTCTGGTTTAAACATTTTTTGGTAAATAAAGTATCTTTATACCTGAACTGAGTGTTTATTAGATATATTTATACATCCAAATGTTCAGTTAGGCAGAAACTGTTAGACAAGAATAGTCTTCTTCACTGTGTACCCCATGCAAACTGCCCAGTATTAATGTTGCGCTGCTTTATAAAAATACAACATATTTCTGTTATCACACGACATTAATGACACTTGTGAACTTAATATGAAAACTGTATCACTACCATGTTTCCAGTAGAGGTGGCTTGCTGTGTAAAATGGAAATAAAATCAGAATGCAGTGATTTGCAAATCATGGAAACCACTGTTGTAATTTAAAGCACATACATTTGTATTAATAAGATCCAGAAATAATTTTGCTCTCTGAACTGTGAGAAATACCTCTTAGAAATCAGGAAATCATGGGCTTTGCATTCAGGTGACTAAGGGGGAATACTTTAGGGTGTTATTAATGCAAAGTTCAAAAACTAACATTTGTGGTAGTATGATGGTTCTAAAAATAAGTGACATGAAAGAACACTAGTGACTCATACATCTTGAGGTTTTCATAAGTTTTATTTAATTAGTATAAGTGTAAACATGTAGATGTCAGTCACCAGTATCCAGTCACTGGATTAATTACATTGAAAAAAGCACATTACAACCAGTTTGCAAACTGTAAAATAAAATTGTTTTTCGTCAAATTCTTCTTACAACTATGCTCTTGTTTTAAGATTACTTATGCTAATTTTTATTCATTGTTATATAACGTGCCTATTTTTCTATATGTAGAGTAGAGTTAACACGTGTAACCAAACTTTTGAATTGTGGTAAAACAGTCACACAAATACACCTTAAAAAGATTCTGGAAACATTGTAAATCAAAATAAAATAAGCATTGTAGTTCCCCATGATTACCACTAGATGTCAGAAACTATGTCCAGTGTAAATAGCGGTTTAGATTTATTATTTATTCTCAAAATTCTCTTTTTTTTTCATATACAGAGTGTGGATAGTTTATTAATAGTTATGTTTATTGTGTATTAGAATAAAGTAGTCTTGGAATTATTTTAAAAAGACAATTATCAGACAATGAACATTAATAATATTTTTTTTACAATAGACCGCTTACTTTTCATATCAGTATAAGAAACATTTAAATGAAGTTACAATTACTACAAAGTTTTCTGATATTATGCACAGTATAACTAGTTTTTTTTTTTTTTTTTTTTAAATCTGGGCTGTTATTTTACAATAAGTGGTGGTGGGGTTGATAACAGCTGCTACAGCGAAAGGGACGGCGTTATACAGTAGTACATGATATTAAAATCTATACTTATTTCAGAGTAATTTCATTTATTCATAAATTAGCGTTTAGTTTTTCATCGATTTAATATCTCCATTTTAATCCTCGAGCTTAGTGTTGCCTTCAAATGCTCCTCGTAAACGTTGGTTTCCGAGTGCACAGTTTCCCAGAACCCCTTGCGGGACAGCTGCATTACATATTTGATGAAAATAGCAAACGTTACCACGGTGGGAAGTGAGCCAAAAATCACGAAATAGTGGGTTGTTCTGACGATATGATGTGCGACACAACAAACCGGGGTTTTCGGTCGCAGTTGGCCGCGATCCTGGATAAACTAACGAAGACCGCGTTGGTTGAGATCGGGAATCTTGCTGATGAATGCTCCTCCGTCCTTCGCACCGAGATCTCTCTTCACAAGACGGAGAACGAAGAGCTGAAGAAAAGGTGCTACTCACTGGAGGTCCAGCTGAGAGCGGCGAGAGAGGCGCAGACCTACCCAACACACGCCAACAATGGTGTGAGCCACAGGCAACCTCCAGGTCAGACAGTTGGACAGGGACAATGGTTGATTGTGCTTGAGACTACAGCCAACTAATCCCACTTCAATGTTTTTGTTTTCTTTCTCGCTCTCTCTTTCATATGTCGACCTCTTGTAGATCAGCATCAGTCTGTTCCAGCCATTGAGGGAGTATTTGGAAAGGACTGGTGCATGGACCTGTGGAGAGAAGACAGGCTACCTCCTCAACCAGGAGAGCCAGTGGATGCTCCTATTATGACAAATGCAGGACCACAGGTCAGTCCAAATTTAGATGTGTTATTGAGTCATACAGTGGGCTGGCTGATAAAATGGTTGTTGTGTTCATAGCTGTTTCTCCTGTGCTGCTGGTAGGCAATTGGCATGATGGGAGGAGAACCTGACCTGGTCTTTGTGAAGGAGGAAACATATGATGATCCTATTAGTCAACAGATTAGGCACACCGATAACAGAAAAAGTAAGTGTTCATTAAAAGCTAAAATAACACAAATGTTTAATTATTTATAATCCCGATGCTGTCTTTTACCTGTATTTCTTCTGATTCTGCAGTTGCTGGGATGTTTGAGGATGACGGCATGCTGCACAGATCTGTCAATGACCTGCAGCTTCACTCAGGGGAACTGAACAACTTCCCCATGACATCCGAAAGTCAAATACAACAACGCGCACAGCCGACAATAATGGACAGGTTAATAGATGATGCAGCAATGAGCACAATGGTTGAGAACGCAAACCCGCCTGCAGCCGCTGTGGGACACCCGGGCTACACAAACGGTGTCCACCTGAACACGACCAAAGAACTCGCCTTTCAGCACTCAAAACCAATAAAACGGTTTGAGTGCTTGTTCTGCGGAAAAGTCTTTAACTACTTGAGCAGTTTGAAAGTCCACATCAGGCGACACTCTGGTGAAAAGCCATTCAGCTGCTCCGTCTGCGGGAAGCGCTTTGCTCAAAAAACATACCTGAAACTGCACCAGCGAGTGCACTCGGGCGAAAAACCGTACAGCTGTCCAGACTGTGGCAAGAGCTTTTCCCAGAAAAGCTCTTTGAACATACATCTTCGAACGCACACGGGAGAAAAACCTTACAGCTGTGTGGAGTGTGGCAAATGTTACACTTATAAATACGGTTTAAATCATCACCAGTGTTTCAACTGGGTAGTCAAGCCAGAAGTATTTGACAGGGATCCACTCAGCTCTGGTCAGAGTGGGACATGTCCAACTATGTCAATATTAACCGCAAACTTGGATGAAAAATATTAGATTGAAGCTGTCTTTATCAATAATATTCTTATTGTAATGTTCATAGGCATAACAGTGCAACTGTCTGGAACATTTTTAAATTGAGTGCTTATTTTAATGTTTCAGCTGCCGAACATTAGTGTAGCTGTGTCTTTTTTATTATAATTATTTTTGACTGATGGGATTTTCCAGGACTTTACTTTTTTAGCATATCCTCAGCCAGCAGGAGAGACGACATCTAAATCTACGAGGAAAAGCAATCCATGCATGTCTACATACCTCACATCTCAGGCCACGACAGGCTTGATCCGGAAAATACCAAAATAACTACTTTGGGTAGGTGCTCTTTGGTTTGCACACATGCATCTTAAAACCTATAAAACTACCTCTTTGAAACAAAGTAGAAATAAAAACAGCTGTTTGCTTCATTGTCCAGGTATTAACAATGTCTCTTATGCTTGATTTCTTGGGATTAAATGGAAATAAGTGTTATGGAAATATTGTCTTGGTCATATTTAAATGAGTTGGAGAAATTGTTGGAATCTAAATGGTGTTGCTGTATAAATAAACTTATTTTTATGGTTCCATCATAATTTCATGAAGACTAGTTGTGTCGTCAATGTTCAGTTAATCCTCTGTTTCTTTTTTATTGTGTTTGATTTTTTATATGGATCTGTGCTGGGTTTGCTATTTTCCATTGATTCCTTTTGGATCGCCAGCTGAATTACTTATCCCAATCTAAGGCAAGGATCATATATCAGAGGAGATAATACTTCTCCATCAGTACCTTTCCTTTATATGGTATTCTCTAATTTCATAACTAATAATTTCATAAACTACTACAAATCATAGATAGACATTACTTTACCACTCATGATCATTCAATACTCTAAAATAAGTGGATTTTTCTGGACATTTCTGTTTTCATATTTTCCAGGATCTGTCCTGCTAAAGTTACAATTAGACAAAAAAGAAAAAAACTAAGTCATAATTTAAAAAGAATTAAGTGAAGTCTAAGTCACAGCATAAACATTCATGTTAGTGTTTTATTTGAGACGAAACACCAAAAAACACAAGTACTAAAATAAAACCAACTTATAAAAACATTTTTGTTTTACACTTCAGGTTTTAGGCACAATACTACGTACTACAAATCACTACAAACGTACTATCTAGCCTTACATCAAAATGGTAAAATGGTTTACTGATACAGTCCATAAAATAAACCTATTAATACTGCATGATGAACAGTCACCGACAAGTTTCCATCGTTAGATTTTAAATTGTTTTTTAAGCGCAGGGCTTTCTCCGGTGACTTCACGATTCAAGTGTGCCATTAAATGATGGTTGAGGTTCACCTTTTGCGTGAAAGTCTTTCCACATTTAACGCAGCGGAAAGGTTTTTCTCCAGTGTGGATGCGGAGATGACATTTCAGGTTGCCTTTCTGGGTAAACCGTTTGTCGCACATGCTGCACCTGTACGGCTTCTCCCCCGTGTGGACGACATAGTGAATCCTCAACGCAGATGGGTTGGCAAATGTCTTTCCACATAACTCGCATGACTTGGTGACTCTCTTGGTGGGAACTGGAGCCACACACCTGTGCGAGCTCAGCTTGTTTTTGTGCTGGAAATGTTGCTTACAAATGTTGCAGAAGTTCAACTTGTGTGACTTCATGTGGCGTGTCAGAGTGCCCTTGTGAAAGAATGTCCTGCTACAAATTTGACAGGTAAATTCGTCTCTGTTGGGATATTCTGTGGTTTCGACATCCGGCTCGCTGAAATCATCATATGAATCCTTCTCCAGCGCGCAGTTTTCAGTGATGTTTGTTAAAAGTAAAGTCTGCTGCTTGTTGTGACTGAGCCCAAATGGAGCATTCACTGCTCGCCCCTGCTTGCTTGCTTGAACAAACTGGACATCATCATCATCCTCTTCATCATCATCAATGGGAATGATATGACTGCTGAAGGCCTGTTCTGCATCATTCATGGATATCAGCTGTAAAGTTTGTTCTTCGATATCTGAAGAGACAACCTGCTCTCCATCCTGATCAAATGACAGGCTGCAAGTGCTGCCATCAACTGCATAATCCACAGTAAGATCCTGGGATTCCTCAGTCAGGTTTTCTTCATGTTCTGTTGTATAGATGAGAAGAGTCAAACACTGATGAATTAAAGTCAAAGCTGTTAAATCTGTACATTTTCTCCTTCCCTTCCTTACCTTCATTGACAAGTGTTTCCTGTTGGGAGTGAGCAGCAGCATTCTGAATGTACTCCTCTTCTTTGACCTCAGTAACAGAAATTTGGTGAGACAGAGTCACTACAGACTGTTAAAAAATAAAGAAATGAACTGTATCACAATGGACAGACATTTTCTGTTATAGCATTATTGTTATCAGTTATAAGTTGGGCAGAAATTCTTGCCAGCCAGGAGCAATTTTTTATGACTGATTAACTAAGATTGTGATGAAAGAAACCCTTTTTTGATCAGAATTTTTAAGATTTTGGTGTGTTACTTCGTCATGGATTTGTCGACTGATCACCTACCTCATATTGTGCATTGTAATGAACATTTGTTCCATCAACACAGTTTTATGATTAATCTTTCTTTTAGTTTGTCTGAATCTCTAAACATGATGAAAACATTTGTTTTTAGATGCAACCCTTCACACATCTTAATATTCTATTATTATTCCTTGAATGTAGTTTTAATTTTATTTTACAAGTATTTCAAAACACACTGCATACACTGTTCATAAACAAAACAATATGCCTTGGACAGGTTGCATTTTAGTGCAGATGAATTGATTTTTTTAATAGTACAAATACAGATGATTTCATATTTAAGCCTGTTATACAACATATCTATAAACAATCACCATAAAGATGTGAAATGCTCAGTAACAGAGCAACATCCTCTCACCTCATCAGGAGTATGAGCAGGTTGTGAGTTTGTGCATATCTGCACATTGTATGGGTCTTTCCCTTTCCATAGATTCACACACCAGTCTTTCCCAAAGATCCCCTCTATTGTAAGAGGTCTTGACACTGAGGGAAAAAAATAAAGCGAATAAGTTAAATTAAGTAAATGCACAGGGGATTCCGTTCATAACATCAGTGCAGCTGTTGCTGTGAAACTTTGGTACCATCGCAGGCATCCTCGTCTCTGCAGCAGATGGTTTGTACACCTACGCTGCGATAACTTTTACTCAACTTGGGCACGTCCCGTCTCACAACGGTCAGCTCGCACTCGAGGGTGTTTACTTTTTCGGCCAGGGCTGAATTCGCCGCCAGAAGCCGGGACAACTCCAGCTGCAGCTTAGCCGAGTCCTCGTCCACCAGTTTGCAGACCTGACTCAGAGCAGACTTGGCCATCGTTTCCATGATGGACGAGAGCCGTGAGTGAAAAGAGGAGCGGCCCGCCATCGCTTGAGGTGGCTGTAGTGGATCTCAAGAAGATGAAATGTTAGTTAACATGAAATAAAAACATTAATTTTGTGCAACGTGGAGCTAAATAAAGCTAAGTGAGGCTAACGCGTCTCCGACGAATCGGGACCCAAATAAAGGTTGCAAACGTGACGTATTTCCGGCGGATGTAACTGGTCAGCTGCTTCGTCTCTACGCTTCGCATCAGAAAGCTTCCTGGTTGGTAAATGAGTGTTAGAAGTGGATTTATTTTCAATCTTTTAACATAAATGCACACCGCTTATTAACTCGGACTTCGTTGGAGGGAAACCGGAACGACCGTAAGCTGCAGCCATGAACACGGAGAAGGACTTCTCGCCCCTGACGCCCAACATTGTCAGAGCTCTGAATGATAAACTGTACGAGAAGAGGAAAGTCGCTGCTCTGGAAATAGAGAAGCTGGTGCGGGAATTTGTGGCCCAGAACAATTCCACTCAAATTAGACATGTGATTCAGATTTTGGCCTCGGAGTTTGCTCTCTCTCAACACCCCCACAGTCGGAAGGGGGGTCTCATTGGACTGGCAGCTTGCTCCATCGCCCTGGGAAAGGACTCGGGTCTGTATCTGAAGGAGCTTATTGAGCCTGTACTCACGTGCTTCAACGACTCAGACAGTCGTTTGCGCTACTACGCCTGCGAAGCCCTCTACAATATCGTCAAGGTGGCCAGAGGAGCTGTGCTGCCCCACTTCAACCTGCTTTTTGATGGTCTCAGCAAGCTTGCAGCAGATCCAGACCCCAATGTGAAAAGTGGATCAGAACTCCTGGACAGACTGCTGAAAGACATTGTCACGGAAAGCAACACCTTCGATTTGGTGGCATTTGTGCCCCTGCTGAGGGAGAGAATCTACTCAAACAATCAATATGCCAGACAATTTATCATTTCTTGGATCCATGTGCTGGAGTCTGTGCCTGACATTAACTTGTTAGACTATCTCCCAGAGATCCTAGATGGACTTTTCCAGATCCTTGGCGACAACAGCAAGGAGATCCGTAGGACATGTGAAGTGGTCTTGGGAGAGTTTCTGAAAGAGATTAAGAAAACGCCTTCCAAAGTGAAATTTGCTGAAATGGCCAACATCCTGGTCATCCACTGCCAAGTCGCAGATGAAACCAAACTCACAAATGATCTGATCCAGCTGACAGCTATGACGTGGATGAGGGAGTTTATCCAGCTTGCGGGCAGGGTGATGCTTCCTTATTCTTCTGGGATCCTGACGGCAGTGCTCCCTTGCCTCTCCTATGACGACAGAAAGAAGAATACCAAAGAAGCAGCCAGTGCTTGCAATCACAGCCTGATGAAACTGGTGACTCCTGAGGATGATGAGGATAATGAGGAGGAAAAAAGTGGAAGCACGGGGTCACCCTCCACGGGAGAGGGCCAACACAAAGTGGACGGAGACAGCAATGATGCTCTGAACGCATCACAAGAATCTGTTGGTTTCAGCAATATCAGTTTCTTCACTCCAGCAAGTGCAGATAGGCCTCAGGTAAATTTGGACCTGGATGGTATAGTTCAAGTGTTGGACCGCCACCTCCATGACTCCTCCACTGGCATGATGACCCGCATCGCCGTACTCAAATGGCTTTATCACCTGTACATCAAAACGCCACGCAAAATGTTCCGTCACACAGATAGCCTGTTCCCCATTCTGCTTAAAACACTGTCAGATGAGTCTGATGAAGTGATTCTGAAAGATCTGGAGGTATTGGCCGAGATAGCATCCTCTCCTGCCGGCCAAACTGACCTAGCCTCTTCCTGTGACAACACTGACAACAAACTGGTGCTCAGGGTGCCAGTGGGCCCAAAGGGAGGACAGCAGCCCATCACGGGATCCAAAGCGGTCGACTCCTCCCCCACCACTCCCAGTATGAACTCCTACTTTTACAAGTTCATGATTAATTTGCTGAAGCGTTTCAGTCTGGAGAGGAAGCTTCTGGAAAACAGAGGAGCTTTTATCATCAGACAGCTGTGTCTGTTGCTTCATGCAGAGAACATTTTTCACTCTATGGCTGACATTTTGCTGAAGGAGGAGGACCTTAAATTTGCCTCCACCATGGTTCAAACGCTCAACACCATCCTCCTCACCTCTGCTGAGCTCTTCGAGTTACGCAACCAGCTGAAAGACCTCCATACTCAGGAAAGCTGTGCTCTGTTTTGCTGCCTGTATCGTTCCTGGTGCCACAACCCGGTGGCCACTGTGTCACTCTGTTTTCTCACGCAGAACTACAAGCATGCCTATGATCTCATCCAGAAATTTGGAAATCTGGAGGTGACGGTAGACTTCCTGATGGAGGTTGATAAGCTGGTGCAGCTCATAGAAAGCCCTATTTTTACCTACCTGCGTCTGCAGCTCCTAGATGTGGAGAACAACCCGTACTTGATCAAGGCTCTGTATGGTCTGCTGATGCTGCTGCCTCAGAGCCAGGCCTTCCAGCTGCTCTCCCGTCGTTTGAAGTGCGTCCCCAACCCGGAGCTCATGAGAACTGTGGATGAATCCAAGTATATGGACTCTAAACAGCAAGTGGCCTCCAAACGTGCCTCTCATGCCAAGGTGGATTACAACGAGCTGCTCCAGCACTTTGACCACGTGCAGGGCAAACACCTGGAGGTCAGACACCAGCGATCCGGACGTGCATCCGATCACTCTGACAGGAAGATAATGTGAAATTACTGTGCCATACTCAAAACAGTTAAAGGACAGTGGAGGAAAATGGGTTTTGGGACACAAATGGTGACAATAACACTTAAACTGTCTAGTGTTACTAAATGTATTTGAGGCCAAAAAAGTGTTAATTATGTATGAATAATAATGTCAACAGTCATGTTTTGGAGCTTCTCTTCCTCATGATGTTGTGCAACTTCAGAAACAACATGTAAATAACACCATTCTGTAGAAAGGTCAATTTAATATCTATTTAGTATGATGAATGTAGATCAAATGATTTAACACATTCTCCTCCCATTTAATGTACATCAGACCCACTGTGTAATGTTGAACAGTAGAGCTCGTAAGCTTATATTCAGATATGCCTTATTCTCAGTTTTGACAGATGTTAATCTGTGATTTAACAAAGCTGCATACATTCTGTATAAATATATTAATGTTGTCAGAGACCAAAAGGTTTACCTTGCATAATATCAGATTTCAATTTAGTTCAATTCATCTCTTGCATATATATTCAACAGCTTTTTTTTTTTATTTGCACAAATCGTGCATTCATTGTGGTGTCTGTTGTTTTGCACTTTTGTCATTCCTGTGTGAAAATCAATAAAGTAGACCATGAGATTAAAAACATTCTTTGAGTGTGTATACATTAATTGTCACTTGGGTTATTATTAATCCATAAAACTAGGTAACGAACTACAGTAATAACCGTCTACATTGACTCTTTGAAGAGACTTAAATGACCACTGCAACAATTAATTTCCCTTCGGGGATAAATAGTGTTTTAGAATTAAATTGAACTTTAACAAATCCCCAATCAAATTTCTTTTGCTGGAAGATTGATAATTTGCACATCTTTAAAAACCATCGGAGTTAAAGCATTGACGAGGGACTGTGTGGAATAAGAAGTATGTATATTTTTTATCTAATTTTTCAAATATAAAAATCATTAGATTACCTGCCATCATATGAGAGAACCACATATTGTTGATTATAATTAAATTTACATGTGTGTGTTCACCTTAGTTTTTTCAAATATGGTCAGTAAAAAGGGTTGTAGTATTTGACCTCTGACTGGAAATTTTATTCCACTTTTTCTCTCTGAAGTGAAATTTTGGGCTTAATTCATGTGCTGTTTCCAGTAACTCTTAGCCTCATTTCAACACAGCTGAATACTTTTGTTACACATAAAAGGTTATTTTTGTGGCAAGAATATCTGCTTGTCTCCTCTGCTGGAAGAGTATGCTTAGTTGAACACAAATATTTCATGTCTTGTTCTGATGAAACTTTCCTGCTCCAGTGATCCTTTACCCACACTGGTTGTGCTCGTAGCTTCTGTAATTATTGTACAGATCAGTTTTAACAAACTTTGGTGCTAAAGTGTTACTTCCCTGCTTTTAAAAGTGGCATAACTTTCGTACAAGTCATATAAAGGACATAGAGAATATTTTTTCCAATGTGAAGTTGACCTGGAGTCAGAGTGCTCTATTTTTTGACACATCAGGCCCACACATGAACCACAAAGTGTACCCCACAGAGGAGACATTCAAGGACACCAAGGGAAGTAAAATAAATCAGGTATTCAGCACATTCTCTTTAAAATGGTTACTCTCATGCTTTGTCTTATCTCTTTTCAACATTTTTAAAAGATTAGACATTAAATATACAGTTTGATGTTTCACCCAGACATGGCTACATGAAGATATTCTGAACTCTTATGCCTGTTTGCCCAGTTTTCCCTCTGTGACAGATGGTGTAATCTTGGACAGGTGATTGTGACGGGGTATCAATGCAATGTGGGTTTTAAACTGCTGTCTGTGAGTTTCCAACTAAGGCTTCGAGTGTCACATGCTGATGCCTCACATGACATCATCAGCTGACCTACTGCCAAAGAAAACAAAGCACTTCATGCTAATCTTTTGACATTTCCATGATACGTCTGCCTTTCTCCCTCTCTGCTGCACCACCACCCTTTCAAACAGTTTGTAAACTTTCTTTCTTGATACACATATTTCATACACATCCACATGCCATAAGTTGTCAGTTCCTATACAAACAACATGTTTAAATAAGACCATCTCTACATCTACGGCTATGGTGAGAGTTTATGGGCATAAAAAAAAAACACTGATGGAGACTGAAATAGGGAAATGGTTTAAGTTACATGAACACCAAATCATCTCAATTCTCTTTAGCATCTAAAAAAAAAAATGTCTCATTTCACTCATTTGGGTTGGTATTACTTGGGGCAAATAATTTGAAGTTTTAACTCACCATATTAAATAGAGTCTAGGATTAAATTACTCTTATATGACATCCATCATTTCTGTGATGTGGGATATCCATCCATCCATCCATCCATCCATCCATCCATCCATCCATCCATCCATCCATCCATCCATCCATCCATCCAT
>JAOWBL010000023.1:6632649-6654044 GCA_028564865.1 Zenarchopterus dispar
CATCCATCCATCCATCCATCCATCCATCCATCCATCCATCCATCCATCCATCCATCCATCCATCCATCCATCCACCATTTCTGTGCAGGACCCATTCCAGTTCATTTATTCATAATATTGGATTAAATAACAAGCAAGATGTGTTTACTTTTACATTAGAAAAAAATCTAGTTCCTCTATAAATATTCACCCACAAGATGATCGAGTTATTGTGTGTACTACGTTCTTTTACATTTAAGGCAACATTTGACATTTAATTTTAGTAACTGTGCAGTAGTTTGTAGTTGGAGTCAATTTACATTAAAAAAACAGCCAGTGAAAAAAATGTTCCAGAGGTCACCAGTTCTATTTATACCATCAGCCTTAGTGTTATTTTAGATTGTTTCTCTTCTTTCATTACACTGTGGCTGGTTTTTATTATAAACCTCTCAAATAACCAGAAGTCATCAAATCATGCTGTGAGCCAATATCCCGCCATCGCCTAACTGTTTTGTCATCCCCAGGTTTATATAATGCAGGACGATCTGTAGAGATAAAATCTCTTGGATGTAAACTGAGATTTATTTTATTCTGAGTGGTGTTTATTTGAGAACGTGCAATGTGCATGCTCAACACAGCACTGTGTTACATGGGATATGCCTTTGGGATCTGAAGTATTGACACTTATTTCTGAGGTTAAGATGAG
This sequence comes from Zenarchopterus dispar, assembly GCA_028564865.1. Lineage (NCBI taxonomy): Eukaryota > Metazoa > Chordata > Actinopteri > Beloniformes > Zenarchopteridae > Zenarchopterus > Zenarchopterus dispar. The sequence goes on from JAOWBL010000023.1 coordinate 6,633,335, forward strand.
GTAGGTTTCCAGAGACGTGGGTGGGACTTTGGAGCTCGCCTTTTTACTAATAAAGTTGCTGTGACAAAGAATGGCCACCAGACGAACTCATTCTGAAGATGACCTTTCCTGTCCGGTTTGTGGACATATTCTCAGTCAACCAGTGATCCTCACCTGCAAACACACATTTTGTAAAGGCTGTCTAAAAGACAGCTGGGATACACAAGGTAGTCAGGATTCACACCACTGCCCTCTGTGCTGGCGCCGTTCCTCCATGGATCAGATAGCGGTGAGCACAGTGCTGGAGAAGGCCTGTAAATCCTTCAGAGAAGACAGAGGCAAGAATGATCCGGAGGCTTGCACAGAGCACGGAGAAAAGCTCACGCTCTTCTGTTTGGAGGACTTAGAGCCGATCTGTGGTTTGTGCGGCAAAGCAGCTGCACACAAGGGACACAGGCTCTATCCTGTTGGGGAAGGGGCTCATGACTGTAAGGTAGGCATCTTCATGTGACAAGGCTGCACCCGATTTGTTTTCCCATTTTTTTTCTGCAAATGATTGCAGGAGGAGGGATAAATGACAAAACATTTGATCAAATAACTGCATGAATAATAAGATTCAAATATGCACACATTACATGTAGGTCCTCACCTGAAAGAGGTTTGTACTTGGTGGAGATCCTATAGAACTGAAATACTTTCAGTCTTCTCATAAACAGAAAAAAAGCATCCATATTTACCTTGACATTAGTTTTCATTCATTCTTTCAGTCTGGTGTGCACATTTTCAGATTATCTTTACTAGTTTATTTTTACCACTTTGATGCCTCTGTAAGCCCAATATGCTCATGCAGTGTGTGTGAAGGTTTCATTTTGGGCAGAGTTCATTCACATTCTAATAATAGATGGGCATATTTGGTTTCCTGTTGCTACTGGGGTCCTGAAAAGACTGAAACCTGACTCCCATAAGAGGCCTGTGAGGCTGGATTTATTCTAAACCCACCTTTCATTCTCTTTTGTGAAAACCAGGAAACATTGAGCATGAATACAAAATAAATCTAACATATTACGTCTGCCCCTGGACTATTAAGAGTTGTCAGTTCTGTTAATGTTGCAAAGATAAAAGTATACTGTCCATAGACATGTCCTTTTGATGCAGAAATATAGCGCAGGCATGCACTTAGATAGGGTGCAGTCATGGACGAGTATGTGGCAGCTGAAAGCACCACACTTTGCTGACAGCTTGGCCACGTGCCAGGTTGACCGTGCTTTTAAGCGTTGACCCCCTGTCACTGACTTTTACAGGAGGAGCTGAAGAACGCGCTCCTGCCCTTGAAAGAGAAGCTACAGCTGTACAAAAAAGCAAAAATGGTTTGTGAGGAAATGGCTGAACATGTCAAGGTAGTGTCACTCCCATCAATCCTCAGTGTTACCTTGAACCTTTGAGACAAGAAGAGGTGACAGTGATTACCCATCAGTCATGTCCTTTTCCAGAAGCAAACAGAACACACAGAAACACAGATCAAAGAAGAATTCGAAGCCCTTCGCCGGTTCCTGAATGAGGAGGAGGCTGCCAGACTGTCTGCTCTCAGGGCTGAGGAGGATCAGAAGAACCTAATGATTAACCAGAGGATTGAAGAGCTGGACAATGAAACTATCACTATTTCAAACACTATCAGATTAGTGGAGCAGGAAATGAGAAGTCAAAATGTCCAATTTCTTAAGGTAGAGAAATAATGTGAATACCACAACATAACTTTCACAGTTGCAACCAGACCTTTACATGAAGTTTGAAAAAAGATGTAAACTTTTGACACTAAAACTTTCCAAGTTTAGCTCTTTTTAAAAAAAAGATTTTTTAGTTTTAGTTTCTCCAGATCTTGAATTTAATATGCACCAAGTTAAACACTTTGGGCAATTCCTCATGATGGTGTTTTAGTGTGCGGTATTATTATTTCACAAAACAGTTTTTATTGTGAGGAAATAGGATTATGTGGATAAATTAGAGCAAGATCTTAAGACATCAGCTGAAAAATTAATGCTTGGGCTTGGACCTGTATACCAAATGACAATAGCCCCAAGCATACCTCAAAAACAGTTGGAAAGTGGCTTAAGAAGAACAAAGTAACGGTACTGGAATGATCCCTTCAATGCCCTGACCATCATTGTTTTGAGGCGGTACTGAAAAACTTGACTCAGCTTCACTGGTTCTGTCAGGAGTGGGACAAAATTCCAGGAAGTTATCGAGTTTAGGAAGGAAAGACTACTCTAAACATCTGAGCTGAGTCAAACAGTTGAAAAGAAATTCGACCAAACACTAATTAAGATTATGTAAAACATCGAACTTTGTACAGAGTAATTAAAAAAAAAAAAAAAAATCTCTGCAAAATTCTCTCATGAGGAAAGGCCAGTTAGGGTTCCTGTTCCCCCCATCACCCTCCACCCTCACCCCACCCAGCAAAAGAAAACTTTTCTTTTCTAATCTCTGTGTAAACATCTGATTGCAGCTGTATATGGGCTTTATTATGTATGTATATACATATATTTACATATGAACATATTAAATCTATTCTTTTCAATTGTACTTTCAGAATTACAAGGAAACAATAAGAAGGTAAATTATTTTACTGCATTTCGTATCTAGTTAAGTGTATTCGGAGGATAATAGTCTCACTAACTGAATTCTCAAGAACTAACTTTTGCGGTATCTTTTCAGAACCTGGCAAAGTTATCTTGACCCACAAGTGATATCTGGTGCTCTAATTGATGTGGCCAAGCACTTGGGCTCTCTGAAATATAAAGTGTGGGAGAAGATGAAGAAAATAGTAAATTACAGTGAGTTTCACAAGCAATAATTATATCATTTACTAGTTTACTCGTTACTTGTCATATCAGTAACTTTCAGCTCATTTCCCCCTAAAGCTCCAGTGGTTCTGGATCCGAATACAGCAGCAAACTGCTTCATTCTCTCCGAGGATCTAACGGTGGTACAGAACTCCGCTCAGATCTTCAAGCTGCCAGACAACCCAGAACGCTTTGACATCAGTGCCGAGATGCTCGCAGCTGAAGGCTACTCGTCTGGACGCCACAGCTGGGCGGTGGAGGTGAACAACAACACCTACTGGGTGTTAGGAGTCGCCAGCGAGTCCATCAACAGGAAGGGTAAGCACGTGCTGACCCCGGCAGAGGGATTCTGGACCGTGAGATTTCGTAATGGCGAGCACAAGGCCTGCACGGCGCCATGGGAACCGCTCAACATGACTACGAAGCCCGAAGTGATCAGAGTAGTTTTAGACATGGACAGAGGCAAGGTGACCTTTTATGACCCCAATGAGAGATCGCCCCTCTACACTTTCACAAGCATTGTCGCACCTCAGGTCTTTCCCTACTTTTGCACTGCTTGTAAAGATCATCCACTGAAAATCCTACCAACAAGGATTGCTTTGTCAACAGACCATTAATTCCCCTTTTGGACAGATTTTCTGCTTTCAGTTCTTTTTTTTTTTTTTTTTTGCTTTTTATTTGTACAAAACTAACTATGACTAAAGTTATCATAAACTATGTATAAAGTTGTGCCTGTGAATTATTTTAATAAATGACAAAACAGAAGCATTCTGAAATATTTAATTAAATTTACAACAAAAGAAATGTGCTGTAAGATTGCAACTGACAATCTCTGACACCTATATGCATATATTACTACATTAATACGATTTGTTACATAAAATATCACAGCTTTGCATGATACACAATAACTACTGTAATATCCACATTCATTTGAGCTCCTTTTCATAAAATCATTTGACAGATGTGGAGTTTCCTAAAAGGCACAAACAGTAATAATGTGTTTATTTGCAAACCGGTGTCAGCGTTGTTCATAGCTTCGAACCTGACAAGTGGGATTAGTTGTCTATTGCGTTAAAATAATTAAAGATTGTTTGGTTAGACTGTAAACTACTCAGACTGCATTGTGAAGCCCGGTCTCTCAGTCTGATTTAAAACAGCAGTAACATCATAACGTATAGGCCTACACTGAATTAACCCTGCAGCATTGAGTATTTCCTAAACGGGTACATTTCAGGATCATGGAAACAATATTTGTCTTGATCCTACCCTTTCAGTCCTAACAACATCAATGTAACATGTATCCTATTTTAAACTGATTGTGGCTGATACCCACTTCATTTGCAGCGATGCTCAAAGGCTTTACGAGTTGTTCATTTAATTATAAAAATAAAGAAAAGAGGAAAAAAAATGCCCTCAGATCATAAGCTAGACCGTTAATAACACAGTGTTAAAACAGCTGTAACAGTACTCTCTATGTCAGTAGTTCCCATAACCATGATTCCTGAAAAGTTGAAATGCAGACAGTTGTGCACCAACTTTGACTGATGTAGATGTTGCCATTTGTGTACTTCATTCTCTCTCAACAGCACCTGTTTCACCTGTTTAACTGAGGCACTTTCATTGCCCTTCTGGGACACCCCACATCATAAGGACATCCTTCCCTCTACTATAGCATTGTAGAGCTCCTCATCCACGAGCTCGTATCGGGCAGCCCTACTGTTCAAAAAGTAGATCTGATCAGTTGTGAGGCGTGGATCAAACCCCTCCCTCTGCAGCCTTGTTTTCTGGATTTTAAATGTGCCTAAACAAGAATAAGATAGATGAAAGCTGATTAGAGTTCATTACAACGAAATCAACTGTGACGCCTGATTTTCTTTAAACTGAGCCGGGCCAGTTTACCTGTGGTGTCCACTTGTGGGGAGATTCGTAGAAACACCGGACGACCATAAGAAGGAAGTGCTCGCTGGATACCCTGCAGGAAGCTGTTGCGGTCAAAATCTCCTGAAGCATCTGCAATGGCGGCCATGCCGGCCTTACCTTCCACACCTGGTTCAAAATATGAGGATGTTTAAGCATTAAAGTGACATTAAGCAATGCCTTCCCAATGTGACCCTAAAGACATAAGAAAACAAACAAAGCAATCACCTGGGACTGACACACCGTACACGGCTACATCAGTTTGACTCAGAAGACTACTGAGTACGCCCTCCACCTCGGTGGTGGAGACATTTTCTCCTCGCCAGCGGAAGGTGTCCCCGCTGCGGTCCCGGAAGTACATGTAGCCCAGTTCATCCATCACCAGCACATCACCTTGGGTAAAGTGAAAGCCAGTCAGAAGACATATTTAGGTCTAAAAAAAATTCTACATCAAGTAAAATAACTCTAAACAATCAATTCACAGTTTAAGCACTGACAGAAGTGGGATGGAAGTCTGACACTGATCCCATTTTTTATTCTTTCTGTCTAAACTTTCATGCTTATTGTTATCATTTTTAAAAATAATATGGAAGCCTAATTTAATAAACATAAAAATGGAACTGTAGAAAAGATGGGTAACCTGATAAATATGCAGAATCGTTTTTCTTGAATACATTGTGAACGATCTTCTTCTTGGTAGCATCCTGGCTGGCATAGCCATCGAAGCGGCGTAATGGGTCCTGCTGGTTGATACGACCTACCAAAAGCCCTGGCTCTCCTGCAAAGAAGTATGCAGAACTCTGGTTTCAGAAGATCAAATATATAACAACATTAAGCCACAGTACATAAAACGATATCACTGAAATACACATTGTTTACCGGGGCGGCATGTTATGCAGAGGCCCTGACTGTTCCGAACAAGTTCCATGGTGTCCTCGTTAACCCTCACCAGACGGATGGGGTACACGTTGGGGAGAATGCGACTGTTAAATCCACAAGCTCCCACCTGGAAAAACGGAACCAGTCTAGCTCAGATAAAATGCACGTTTAATTAGAGAAGGGACAATAAACGCTGTGATAACCAACTTTGCCATCCATGTTGGCAATGCTGCAGTTGCACTCCGTTGCTCCATAGAACTCGCCGATCTGCTTCACCCCAAAACGCTCTGTGAAGGCTTCCCACACACTGGGGCGCAATCCATTCCCCACTGCCAGGCGAACTCTGTGGCCTTTCTCGGATGGCCGGACTGGCTGAGATAGGAGGTAGCGGCAGATTTCGCCGATATACTGCACCACCTATAAGCAAAAAGCAAAAAAAAAAAAATTCTTGTTATTGCTTCAGTGCTTTATGATGCGTTGATTACTGCTGCTGACTTCAAGCTTAAGCTCTTACAGTGCACTTGTACTTAATGCAATCTTCCCAGAACCGGCTAGCAGAGAATTTCCTCTTCACTACCACGGTGAGACCGTGGATCAGACACTGACCAACTCCAACAATATTACCTAATAATAAGAAAACGTTTGTATTTGTGTGAATCCAATCAAACTCAGGCTGCAGCGCTGTACTTGTTACAATCTGCAGGAGAGCATCTCATACCTGCTGAGTGGTAGAGAGGCAAGCAGTCGTAGATAATGTCATCAGGACGCATGCGAAAGGCAAAGTACCCAAAAGCAGCAATTCTGTAGTAGCTGTCAGAAGAAAACATGAGACATTATTAGACATCGATCACAGTGTGTTACACAAGTGTTTTTTTTTTTAATTATTAAACATACCGACTATGTACTACAATAGCAGCTTTAGGTAGTCCTGTGGTCCCAGAGGTGTAAATATAAAACAGGCGGTCTGCGGAAGATGAGATACACAATATTACAACTGTGTCCTGCAGTTTTACAATGAATCTCTTTCACAGCATGTCTATAATGCTGGAATGAATCAAAAGAAAAATAAAAAAGAAAATGCAAGCACCAAATTATTTACTTTAGGAACTAGTTTAGGAATTTTAACAACTGACCAAAAAGCAAAATTGCTAAACTAAAGCAAGTATTCAAAATAGAAGGCGGTGGTGGGAGGAAGAAGGAAACCACTCATCTTTCGGGGTTGACCAATTATTGGCTTGCTCGATAAAGGATCTAAGAGTCAACATTTTCCATAATTAGAATAATTCTGGAGTAGCTGTAGTTCAAGACGTTGAGAAGTTAGATGACAATCAGAAGGTTATTTGCTTGCTGGCCTCATAGTCCGTATGCCAAAGTGTCCTTGGACATGTAACTGAACCCCACGTTGCCTGTGATAGGTTATTTGTGGTGTATTTGTGTATGTGTGATACAAAAAAGCTAGGAAGTGTGTTTCAGTAAACATCATAAACCACTGTTTCTGTGATAAAAGAACACTTTCCCTGCAAAACCTAACAAGCTGAAACAAGCAGAGACATCCCTGCATATTGTATTTTAAGAAAAAAAATGTAATTTTAACAAAAGTTTTGTATTGCTAAAAAAAAAAACAAAGAAAAAAAAAAAGAATTAAAATAAAAATATAACACCCCCCTCCTGCTCTTGGACTCTGTGATTACTCCTGAGAAGATATAACTTGGTCGACCCCTACTCACCATTCATGCCTTTAGGGGGAACACAAGGTGAAGGGGGATGTCGAGATGCAGCTGCTAGAATTGGGTCCAGAGGCTGAGCACCCAGACGAGCCAGATGTTCTGCATTGAGGTCTCCAGTACAAAAGCGTACCATGGACTGGCTGATGGAAGAATTGACCTCCGACATGGCTGAGCGGCGAGGAAGAAGAGTAATGTGGAAAGAGAGAATAGTTCAAGCTGGAAGGAAAAACTGCGTCACAGGAAAAGGGTGACTCTAAACTGAATATTTTCTCATAATGTAAGTAAAACAGCAGCAGCACTTCCCTTAGTTTTTGTACACTAATCAAATCACAGTTTGTGTAGTCATAGAAATATATTTTAACCTGTATTTTAGACGGCCATCAAAAGCAGGTCTCTGCTTGAGATACAATCATTATCAATGTTTATGTTTTACTCACTGACTGATGCTGACCAACCCATGACTGTTTAAACATAAAACATGCAAGTCTTTTCAGCATTTCAGATGCAAAGGTAGTCATCACCTTCCAAAGGACATGGGTTTTTTAAAACTATACGCTGCATAAGCCGAAGAGAATTTCAAGGCAAACTCCCTTAAAAATGACTTTCTTACCCTCAGCAAGCTCGGCTCCAAACACAATCGCCCGCGACTCTGACACCCCAATGCAGTGCAAAAGGGGATCACAGCGGAGGCTGAAGTTGATGAGCGCAGCTTCCACCCCGACTTTGGCCAATCCCAGCCAAAGTGCCACCTGTAAAGGCCTGCTTTCCAAGAAGAGGGCCACCACATCCCCAGACACCCATCCCTGACCTCTTGCCCAGTGGGCCACGGCATTAGAGACCTCGTCGAGCTGGGTAAAGGTCCATGTTTCCCCCGTGGCCTCGTAGATCAGTGCCGGTTTATTCGGGTGAAGCTTCACAATCTCGCCAAAGATGGAAGGAATATTGCTTCCACAGCGCATGTAACGCCACAGAGCCAGCTTCACTCTCAACAGCACATACAAGCCACTGATGACCATGGGAGGAGGAGGAGGAGGAGGAGGAGAAGAAGAATAGATCTGAGTATGCACAGATACACTTCCAAGTATATTCAAACACATCTGACTTACGTGAGGTCTCTTTTTGCAGTACGTGCTGCAATGTAGAAATATTTCCAGCTTCTTGTGCCCAGATACACCCCAAGGCCTGCAGCCAGACTCCAGGACCAGGACACCCCAAAGAGACGCAACAGTCCCACGGACCCCAGAGAGGCTGATACACTAGCTGCATTGTGCATTCTTGTCACGGAGTGAAAGAAGAAAGATGGGCTTTTACACAATAATAGGCTTAAAGCTAAAGCCTACATGGGTTCCACTCGGGGGGCTGAAGCACTGAAGTGCAGGCTGGTACACACAAGCACACAAGGAAAACTTTTCTTAGTTGGTAACTTTAAGGAAAAAAAACAAAAAAACAGAACTCTGTTTTGTCACGAGTAGGTGTACTAATACAACGGTTATAACAACAAACATGCACGTAAACAGGAGCCATAACACAAACTAAACTTCGTACTTAACTTACCTATGGGTCAATAGACTGACGTAATGTCACCTTTTACCCGTTAACCCCGCCGGTACACACAATTTACTTACTTTTGCGGAGATTATATAGCTATCAAATCGTCCTCCCACTGTGGAAAACAACAAAGGATTGAGAGTTTTCGGGTAACGCAGGAGTTTTTTTAAGTATTACAGCAGTTTTACTGCTAACGGAGCGGCAGATGTTCAGTCTTTAACAGGTTACTACATCGAAACTATATTTAAAAATGTTTGTTAGTGAATCCTGAGCGCAGGTATCTACGAAGAAATTCAATAGTTTAAGCCCGTGTGGGAGAATTCAGACCAATCCAAAAGAGAACAGAGTGATGCAGAGAGAATAACGCGATTTTCTGTACTCCATATTGAAGAGGGAGACTGCTGTCAAAGCCCCGCCCACCATGGGCGGGAGCCTTCTCTACTAGATCAGCCATTTGTTAGACCAACTGCTTGTCAAGCTGCTCTTGAATTTGATTGGATAAAAGTCCGGCCACCTCAATTGCCCAACCACTCGAATCACATTGGCTCCTACTGAATGTAGGACAAGTCATCGGGACACCGGTACAGACTACTAACTAAAATCTGTAAAATCTAGTTTGACATCGCCCAAGTCACCTGTTCTCGTCACTCCTTGCAGGTTCTTGGTACTCAATTGTATCTCTCCAAGTCTAAGTGAAAAGGAGAGCAACATTTACGTCTTACAGTTTTACTACACAGATTACAAATGTCCAAAAACAAAACAAAACAAAAAAAAAAAAAAAAAAAGAAGAAAAAAGATTATGGAAGACTGGAGTCTCTTCTGCGATAGTCTCTGTAGGAGCTGTATTCAGATCCTGTGAATCCCTGACTGTGGCCACAGCAGACACTCAAAAGTACTGTTCTTCGTAGCAGGATGTAAACCCAGGGATCCAAGATCTGATTCCAGGAGGCCAAGCGTAAGAAAAGAAGAATTAACCTATCTTTCACATTTTCAGAAGTATTGTTGAGCTGACTCATGAGGATGTGGATCTATAATAAAAGAGAAACATAGTAATCACTCATAAGGTAATTTCATTTGAATGATAATGCAATATTAACACTATCAGAAAGACTAATTACATAAATAAAAACAACAGTACACACAAGAAAGGGACCCCAGCAGACACAGGAAACCACAGTGATGGCTGCAAGTTGAGCCATCATCTCCACATCCAATGAACAGTAGGTGGAGGAAGCAGATGCGGATGATGGACGACGATCACAGCGAGCTGTAGGATTTGTGGTACTGTTCTTGGACTTTGTTCTGGCTTGCAGCAGTGCCAGTCCACTCAGGATGTTGCAGAACAGAGAAAGAATGAGAGCAGTGAGGCCCAGACCCGAGAAGGTCAGAGCTAGGATTCTATCTGTAGGCTGGTTTCCCTGAAGGTCCAAAAAACACCATGTATTTGGAATTTGAATTTGGTAAGACCCTATGGAAAATAAGGGTAATACTGCCAGCACAAGCGGAATAGAGGTCAAAAATAACACAACCCTCTTGACATGGCCCACTGTAATCATGGAAATGTGGAAAAAGGGTTTGGTGATTGCTATACAGCGTTCCACTGCCATGGCGCAACCCAACAGCAAGGGGCACAAGCCAAAAAACACCATACTTGTTCCAAATATGTCACAGAAGTTTGGGGTGAGCTTGGAGCTGATTATGTGCAGGTATAATACAAAGGCGCCCAGGATCAGATGACCTCCCAGGTCAGCCAAAAGCAAAGCCACCGTTAGTAACAGAAATGGTGCTTTGGATTGGCGGCGGAATCTGGCTCTGGACCTTGCCAGGATCCCCAGAGCAGTTAGGTTGGAGATAGTGCCAAAAATCATGGTGAAGCAAGACAAGCCAACATCTGGAATTTCTCCAGAAGATGAGTTGGTTTTATTTGACATGGTCTCAGGAGTTGAGTTGATCTTCAGGTTTTGATTAAGGAAGGTCAATGAGGCCATAGGTAAAGAAGTCGTCATCATCTTGAGTATAATCTACAAAGGATTATAAGTTTGAATACAGACATTAGTTCATATCTATTTAGACACAATTTTCAGTATTGTTTTTATGTCAGCCTATTGTGCTTTCTTAAAGATAAATCATAGCAGGGGGAGGGATAACAGAAAAGTTTGAGCAAAACTGTGTACTAACGTATGTTACACAGCATGTGTTTAGCTTGGAGGCTAGCTGAAAGTGGTCCCCCGTTGACACTTGGGATTCAAACCTGAATCAGAGGAGCCACTTATATTGCAAGCCAAGATGACGAGTTGCTATTGAAACCATGATGGATCCATTTTTTTCTGGCAAACACACACAGGCAAAGGCTTAAGAAAAATTAATGTACATTTTCTTATTCAGAGATTTTATAATTATATTATGAAAGATCAGTTTGCAACAACATCAAACTTTTTTTTGTCAATTTGCATATCAGCCCTTCTTCCAAGACACAGAATATATAAATTTCTCAAAATACTTGTCTTTTCCTATCATTTGTGTCCATCTTTCAGCTCTCTTACTTGCCCAATTCCCTTTGCTAATTTATGTTCTTATTTTTTCCTGCCGGGAAGTTTATCCGTGTCTGTATTTAACAACAGTGGGCTGATCCCTTCCCCTAGGTCCATTTTGGTTTTGACTGGACTGCGAAAACCAAAGGAGAACTGTTTCAGTTTGTGTGTACTGTATGTTTGACCAGTGTGGGAAAACAAAAAAAAAAAAAAAAAAAACTTTCACTGATAATTTTGCGTAAGATTTTTTTCTTGCCTTATTTTAGCAGCACCATTGTATATAAGTTTGCATAAATGTAACCCAAAAATATTATCCACATTGCATCAAACACTAGACTTTATATTTGTTACATGTTAATGCACTCTCACTATAGGATGATTTTAATCTTTGTCTTTTATTAGATCGATTGCTTAAAAAAAGACAAACTGGTGCTTTAGAAAAAAAAGGCCTCTTAAGTGTCACCCCACATTTTAAACTAGCATTTTTTCTCTACTACCTATATAGAAAAGCAAATTATAGAAAGTGTTCAGGATTTAAAGACAATCACAGGCTTATATGTAAGACTAGAATTAATAGAAATATTAGATACCATATTTCAAATAGCAAGGTTTTAAACCTTTGGTTTAATTAACTTCTTTCAGTATACCATGCTCATTAAAGAAAACCGCACAACTCAAACAAAATAAGAAACACTTTGTGAGGCTTTGTGTAGTGCTTACCCTGCTAATGTTGTTCTTAATGCATCCATCAAGAGGAAATCTGACCCTTTCTTCAGTCTCTTGAATTATACATTTATAATGAAAGTACAGGAATCTTTTCCTGTAGTTTCATCTCTTAAGACATGCACATACATGTTCTTTGGTTGCATTTCAGCTTCACTACTATCTAAACTACTATCTTGTTGGAGAGGAATGTACACAAAATAGGATATTTGTAAAGTGAGTCACGGGAAAAAGGGAATGAATTATGAATAAAACTTACCTTCAGACGATACAAGATGAACAGCGGATTTAGTGTAAACTTCAGATGGACAGTTTAGAATAAATGAGGGAAGAAGAGTATGCGTCTTATCGGCCAAGCCGCTCTGCTTGCCAAATTCAGTTATCACTGGTGCCCACAATCATTTGGTCTCGGCTCCCCTCCCTTTACTTTTTTCCTTGTCCTTCCGATGGTTTCTCTTTCTTCCTGGAGTCGTTTTCGCCCCCTCTCTCGCAGTAGATAGCTACTCTATCTCTACCTCCTGAACATGCATTTTCCACCCTCATTCTCTCCTGGATATGTTCCTTCCATCTATTGATCACTTCTGCAGGAACCTTCGCAGCTAAGAGGATCTTAGCCATCACTTCTGAGCTTTATGGAATCGATCCGCTGGTACATAAATAGTTGAACGGTTATATTCAGACTCAGTTATTATCTTCTGTTACTGCATCACTTTTCATAAATATGCAAAGAGTTTTCATTTACTCACATTAAAAAGACATTTCTGGATCATTAACCTGGGGTGATTAGAATCCATATTACAATAATAAAGCTGACAGACAATGGAGGGACTTAAAAGTAAATCCCTAAACCTTATGGCTTATCAGGTATATAATATCACTCAGATGGACAGTTTGAATTATTTTGATGTCACAGATAGTATGTATGATTAAAAATATCTGCGCCAGACTGGTGACATGTTCAGAGTGTTTAATTGCTACTCAAACTAAAGCAACATGTCGAAGACTTCAAGCTGTTCCTGAATCCATCATGTCTTTAATCTTACATAAACAGGAAGACATATGAAAGAGTCTCCCATTTCCTCTCGAAGTCTAAATGTCATTTTCTTTTACAGCAAGCAAAGCAGAAAACTCCACAGTAAGAAAAATACTGAAACATTACACAGGGGCATCAAATATAAGGTGCATTGCAAAATAATAATAATCATAATAAAAACAAAAAGAAAACACTGTGTACACAGTTGCCCATTAAGTTGGTATAAAACTTTTTTTATATCATCTTATGAAATGAATGTAACTATAAAGAGAAAAAAAAAATGCTCACCTAGTCCTAAAAACAAAACAAAACAAATAAAAAAACTGAACCAAACCAAGCCAAACCGAACTGAACCAAACCAAACCAAACCAAACCAAACCAAACCAAACCAAACCAAACCAAACCAAACCAAAACAAAACAAAACAAAACAAAACAAAACAAAACAAAACAAAACAAAACAAAAACTGCTAAATATGTTGTTTTTACTGCAGTAGCAATGATCCAGTACTAAACTTATAAAAATATCTGTTTTGAAACAGAATTTAACATTTTTTGAACTTGGCAAATGAGCAAATTCATTAAAAAAAAAATTATTACAAAACATGTACCAGGATTAGCGCTAAATATGTATGATTTCATTTCAGTTCAGCTTTATTTATAGCTATTTATAGCGCCAAATCCAGACAAATGTCATCTCCAGGCACTTCAGCAATTCAGTAAGTTCATTTCAAATTCTGTTACCAATTTCTGTAAACCTATCGCTGGTGAAATCCGGGGCAACATTTAAACAAAAATCACTTCAAAATACAAATCTGTCTCATACTTTGGTTAATCTTGATTCAGCAACAATTACAAACTAAACAAAAGAAAGTGCTTGCACAATCAATATATCTTGGATTGTTTTATAAAGTTATCTGTCCAGAATGTAATTCAAATTTTTTGCACACTTTTGTGAGTGATGTCATGACTGGAAAGAACATTATGTGTTAGAACAAACGTACTTAAATATCAAAATATCCAGTTTTAAATAAGTATATCTTGTGTACTGTGAATACACAGATGTACACAATTAATAATAATAAATACAATAAGGTGAAATCTCCTCTGAATAAAGTTCCTTGTTTTTTCAAATGATTGAATCTAGTAGATTTTTCAACATCGTAATATATACAGACCCTTTCACTATTTACAAAATGTCCCAGTACAGCAAAACAGCACAATAATTAGATGAGAAGTCAAACGTTTACAGCATATCTGAAATATAAATCTTCAGACAATCAGACTTTTTTCTCATGTTACAGTCGTCCACTTCAGATGTGAGACTCTCCTGTGTCCTGGGTACTTTTTGATGCCTTAGGATGACAAAAGGGAGAGATGAAAAACAGTATGTAGACTTCACATCATAATCTATATACTACTGCATTCAAAGTGTGAATAGGAATGAGATGTTTCCTCTTACATGGTGCTCTGAACCTAATAGTGTTATGCACAAGAGTCCAATTTTTAGGTGAAATAGTAAGCTATGCTCTCCATATGTAATGTAAATTTGAATTAATTTTACTCCTGCTTTACTGTTAAACAGCTAAAGCACCCATTATTTGCCGAGGTGAAACTGAAATAACTGCTTACATTTGCTCTACTGGAGTGAGAGGATTTGAACTCTGAATATTTCTTCTTTCGAGGTGTAAACAGTCGAGACAGGATGTTCCCATACTCCTCCCTCACCTGTAATCAGAATGCAAATTGTAACTTGGAGAGACAAGAGGTGATTTTCTTTGTTATATATATATTTATTGTCCATATGACACCAACCTGTTTGGAAAAGAGACAGTGCATAACAAATAACAAAACCCCTTGAAGACTGCCTAATATGGTGAAGATGTAAGACATGACTATTGTTCCCTTTTCAAACTGGAAACACCCGAAGATCCACATGGTTCCAAGCAGGCAGAGCTGAGCCACTGCAGTGATGACAAATGCCCTGCAGGAGGCAGCAAAGACGCACGCAGGTCATTTCTGGTTTCTTTTATCTTTTGAGTTTAGTCTGTGCTTCTGGCAACCTTTTTCTGCTTTGTCATCGAGTTAGTACGAGAAATGATTTTTTTAATACATGGGAAAATATGTTTATGATTATTGCAAACAGCGCTTCATCAGTGGTAGCTTACTTTATTTTCTGCAGGTTGTCCAGATCTGGGTTTAAACTTGAAAACTTCTCTGCCAACTTCCACACAGTGATGAGAAAAAAGAAAATGTTAACCTGAAATACAAGAGCGGAGGGGTTTCGATTAAACTGAGTTCATCTTTTGTGATATTATTTAAATACATAATTGTTGTTTTTTTATCTTACGACGATGATGACACAGGCAGGGCCAAAGAAACTCCAAATAAAGTCCAGCTTTAACCAGCAACTAAAAATGCAAATTAAAATTATAATTTCCACATGCAAAAAAAAAAAAAAAAAAAAAAGCAAGAAAGAAAGAAAAGTAAAAAATCAGTATGGATAAATATTGAATGAGACAATAGAGTATGTGAAACTTACTGTCTCTCAGTGCCATATCCCTTGCTGTTTACTATTGCAGATATAGCAACAATTACAGCTGGGACTCCATATCCACCTGCCATCATATAGAGGGTTTTGAAGTGGGTGTTAAAGACAAGGACCACCATTCTGAAGAGCTGTATGCCTTCCAGACACATCCAGCAAAATGCTGAAAGGTAGAAGAAATGCAGCATCCCTGCTACCACGGCACACCCTATCTATAGGAGGACACAGGCGAAGACCAGCAAGACAGAAATGAAAAAGGGAAACAGCATTGAAAAGACCAACTGCATAAAAATTTCATGTCTTTGTAGTTGGCAGACACCTGAAGAACTTGATGTACTCATATGGATAGAAAGTTGTCAATGTATGTACCTTGTTCTCTGTTTGAGAGATGCCCGCAAGAAAGATGAGGACAGCGATGAAGAGGCTGATGCAGAGGTGCAGATGTATGGTGGTTCTTGGGCTTTGGATGGAACGAATAGTTGAGAACGTCAGGATGCAGAGAAGCAGACAGACGAGTGAAAGGGAAAGGCCCACCCAGGTGATTAACTGCAACTCAAACTTGTTCTGCCGGGAGAAAACAAGACAGTCCTGTTAGCATTTCCAGAAATGGTTATCTTTGTACATTTTGGACTGTAAGCCACATGTTTGGAATGAGAGGGTTTTAACCTCAATTTCATAGAGGGCCATGAGCACGGCAAAGCTGCTCAGGTGGTAACAGGAACAGACAGTATACTCCAGGTTAGACTCCACCACGCTGCAGCCTCGAGTAGACCACTCTCCTCCCCGAATTGAAGAATCCCAGAACACACAGACAGCTGAGGTTCGATTTAACTGTAAAACACACACATACACCAGAAATAAAGGATATGAGTGGAATCTTGTTTTTTTGTTCAACGATGTTGCAATGCCCAACAGGTTTTTTTTTCTTTACCTGCTGAAGGTGATGCAAAGTTAATTTGATTGGCTCTTGGAGGTGGCTTGTGTTCATGTTACTGACAATGACAGTTGCTACTTTAGAGTTGATTGTGTATCTCTGGTTCTCATCTTGCTTTATCTCGCTAAAGAAGCCATCTGTGTATTCTTCCAGGTTTGAATAGCTAAGCAAGGACACTGTCGTGAACCCTGTTGCAGTGATAGCAGGATAACACAGAATTAATTACAGGAATAAAATGGTTTATAAATGTGTTATTCAGAGGCATGAACGTTACCGGGGTAACTGGCGGCATCTCCAGCAGCTACCTCCAACTCAATGTCCAGTTGAGCATGCTGAGAGGATAAAGTCCTTGCTCCCCTGGGTAAGACTGATCCATCAAATATCAGAAGCTCCAGTTCTACACCCAGGCATAAAAAAACATAAAACTCATAATAAATTTAAACTCTTAAAGAAGTGGTAATACTTGTACCAAATCCATAGATAATTGAGGAAAATATGAAATCTAATCTTACAGCAACAACTAAAGGTTATATTTGAATTTGTCCATACAAACTGTTTTAGTAAGCATAACCCTGTGCATTTCTTTGTGTGTGTTAAAATAAAATTTCACTGATTCAGTAGATTTATTTTCAGTTTAACCTGTGTGGGATGATGATATTTTAGTTCCTGGGCTTTTATTTAAAGGTCCTATCATTTTCAAAATGGGTTCCACCAAATCCAGAAAGCTGGAGACTTTGCTGTTGTCACTTAGGGCTCCACTGGACAAGAGCTTGTCAGTCATAGACATCAGAACCTAAAGTTGGAGGACAGGAAGGGGAAATGAGCGTCATATATGTGGGTAGGTAAAACAAGAACCATGGAGATCAGAGTTTTGTGATGTTAACAACTGCGTAAACATTCTGCAAGGCTGTGCAGCACAGACAGCTGAAAACCAGCTGACAGAGCTTTGGGGCGTGGAGCTTCCTGTTACCATTGTCTCTGTCTCTCTGAAGACTACGCTCATAATTTTCATTTTGTACCTTTAGTAAGTTTGCTCCATCCAGCGTCGTTAATTTGTTCCTCTCTGTGAGCTCCAGACAGCTTTTGTTCATCTGCATCACTTGATCTTGAACAATGTGAAAATTCTGAAAAGTTTTTTGGGGAAAAAAAAAAGCACATTTACGAGACAATAGACGATGAGAAAGCTGACCATGTGAAATTAAATTGCTTATGTTGTAAAGTTACCTGGCTGAAAGTGTTCACGTCTTTGAAAACATCACAGCTGAACTCTGAAGGAGAAGAACGTTTGGTTCGTCTGTTAAGTCAACTGATGGCCATCACGATCTAAAACACTCTGTTAATTTTTGAGGCAAAGCCAGTTTGGTAATGTCAGCTGTTGTGTTCTTACCAGTGCAGGGAAACTTCATGTTGCCATAGTTAGTGAACCCTGCATGGCATACGCAGTAATGTCCTCTGCCTGCTTCAGTGTGGCAAGTTCCATTTCCGCACAACGTTTGATCAATTGCGCATATGTCTAAAACGGAAACATATTAAAGACAGGGAGAATTTAACATTTAATTTGCTGCTAGATCAAGTAACTTATGGAAATGATTATATTTTTCCATAGCTTCTAGCCTGAAGTCACAGCTCCCACCTTCGCATTGCTCCAGATTCCCAGTGAAATACAATTTTCCAGATTTCAGTCCAAAGCCAGCTTCACAGGTACAAGAATAACTTCCTTCTGTGTTTAGACACCGTGCATTCGGGTCACAAACATTTCCTTGACATTCATCAATATCTATAGATGCAGAAAGAGGATATTTAGGGAGAAAAAGAACAAAAAAACCCACAAAGGAACTTAAAACTCAAGTAATAATTGTAATGCAAAAGTTACATGTAAACCACTGCACAGGAAATAATCATCACGTTACCTCTGCATGTAATGTTTTCCCCAACATGAAATATTTTCTCATTTGTGGAAGAGACAAATCCAGGAGCACAAGTGCAGTTATAACCTGGGATTGCGTTGTGACATTTGGTATTGGGTCCACAGATTTGTGCGGTATCCAAGCATTCATTGATATCTAAAAGGAAAATATAATGACAGTATATTCATGTTATAGTAATCATTGTAGATTCAAAAAATCTTTGCTGTCACATAGTTCAGACAACTTACCTTCACAGTCTTCAAATGTTTCTATCGGAATATTAGTAGTCCCACTCTGCGTTTGATAACCGTCAACACACTGGCAGTAGTAGCTGCCGTTGGTGTTAAAACATTTAGCATTTTTCCCACATGGGCTTTTATCTTCACATTCATTGATATCTTTGTTAAGGAAACAAAAGAAAAACCATTGTCATGGACCTATAAATAAAACTTAAACCAATACAGATGTTCAAATTAAACACGTCATACAGTATTTGTAATTTACCGAATAAAAAGATCAATACATGCTGCAACACTTTAGTTTTATCATATCTGATCAAGAGCAATATACTGCACAACTTTTTCATACCATTGCATTTCTGACCAGAAAAGCTAAATCCTATAGGGCAGGTTCGTTTTTCCAGCAGGGCCATGACAAAGAAGTGGAAAAGAGCTGAAAAGAAAGCAGAAAACTGTCAGTCTGCTAAAACTGTAATCTAATCTAAATTTATTAACATAAACATTATTAACATTTTGAAACCATTATAAGATGTATTTATTGCAGTAGGGAAATTTAAGAAACACCACACATGTTCTGAGTTTTAAAAACGACCTGCAGAAAAATCAAAAACTTGTATTTTTTTTTTTTGGTCCACATTTCCTTGTATTGTCTCACCAACATCTGAACTATAATTTCAAATAATCTGGACATGGGTGTCTGGAGATCCGTGCTTCCTATGTGTGAGGAAACATCAGCTGGCATGGTACAAGTACAAATAGTTTTACGTATAAGAAAGGCTGTGGGAGTACAATGGTAGTTTTATGGAGTTTCCTGAATGACACTAGATGGGTGTCATGCAAAGTCTCTAAAAACAGGAAGAAAGTACATTTATGCTGTTTTACATGACTGATTTGTAGGCTTTCATTTAGCACAATCCTTTTAATCAATCTATTCAAATCAATTTGCTTAGGTATATGTGGGTATTTGAAAATTTTACTTTTGTTTTTTCACCTTGACAATTTAGTTATTCACTTGATTACATATCAGAACAGTAAAGCGTATGATACTACTTAACTACACTTAGACTTAATCAAATGTCATACTGTGAAGCTTAAATTCAAAATGTGATACTTTTTTAACAATCGCGTTTTACCAGGGAAAAGAAGAACAAAACTATTAAACAAAGAAAAAATAAATAAACAGGAAAATACAAAACACTCGGTTAAGGTTATTTAACATTGCAATATTTTCACTTTTAGTTGTAATACCAAACTTGATTTGAACTCACAGCTATAAGATCTAAT
The DNA here is from genome assembly GCA_028564865.1 of Zenarchopterus dispar. Taxonomy (NCBI): domain Eukaryota; kingdom Metazoa; phylum Chordata; class Actinopteri; order Beloniformes; family Zenarchopteridae; genus Zenarchopterus; species Zenarchopterus dispar. Next base: position 6,653,425 of record JAOWBL010000023.1, read on the forward strand.
AAATACCCTTTTTTGTCATGGGTTTTCTGTCTAAACTCATAAAAGATTGGTTGTACTTCCTCAAAGCATACAGTTTTCCACTTCAGCAACTAATTTATGACAGATATGACTCACCCAAACTCAGGAAGGTCCACTTGCTTGGCATGATGATGAGTCAAAAAACTCCAGATCCCTGTAAGTGAAATTAAAATAACTTGAGAATTACCCTCATTCATATGCTACAGATATCCATTCTTCATGTCTTCTCGTCTGTTGTTAATTTCTACCACTGACTTAGAAAATGGGTGGAAGAAAAAAATAACTCCACTGAATAGTGTAGACAACTTCGTTGGTATGGAAAAAGCTGCTTCATTTCATGCTGAGACCACAAATTACATCTCTCATCATGAACAGTGACCTGTTTGTTTTCTGTCTTTGGCACTGTCTCCGTCTCCTTCTTTGAATCTTGATCTGCTCTCACAGCTGAAGAGAAATACAGAGATCGCCAGAACTTTGAGTGAAGCATTCTCTCTGTTTTTCTCTCTTGGTCTCTCATCTCTTTTTTTTCTATCGTTCTCTCTCTCTCTCTCTCTCTCTTTCTCTCTCTCTCTCTCTCTCTCTCTCTCTCTCTCTCTCTCCCT
>JAOWBL010000023.1:6662067-6675419 GCA_028564865.1 Zenarchopterus dispar
GATTTACATCCATTTTGACAGGAAAAAAAGAGACTTTTATCCTGGGCTAGTTGGTAAACTTTGACCCAGCAGGAAGCGGTCATCACTAGATGATCCGCGCTGCTGCCCCCCACCGACCGAGATGGGTATTACAACAACATAGAATATTTTATTATTATTATTATTATTATTATTATTATTATTATTATTATTATTATTATTATTATTATTATTATTATTTATTTTTATTTATTTATTTTTTTAAATGAAGAAATACAAATAAAAATAATTACTGTAATTTTTTTTTAAAAAAGAAAATAGAACATAACTCATTTAAGAAAGGACAACAGCTGAAGATATCCAGCACATACTATGGTTTCTTCTTGGCATGAAGAAACTGCTTTCTTTGAGAAAAGCCTTTAGAATGGTAAAATAAATAAAAAAGAAAAAAATTATATAGAGAAAAGAAAAAAAAAACTCCTCTGTCAACTACTACTGGACTGTTTCCAACTTAAGCATACTGTACTGATTTTGGCACCCCTATGGAAAGCTGCCGAAAATACGGCCCACTGCACTTACTTTGGTGACGTCTCTAACTTTTGATGAAGGAAACACAATGATTTGCATAATATAATGTAAAGAAGTGTACTGTATCTCTTACCTGAAACAGACTGTTATATGTTATACTATATATTACTTTATTTAGACTCTTTTACTGAGGGAGAGCAGAGAGATATCTTGTGCTATTTTTTAGGGAATGCTTGAAATTATTACTTTTTAAAATTATCTTGAAGAAGGAGAGATAATTAGTCAAGATGTTCTTCTGTATCTCTAAATTCAAACTTAGATATGTTTTTGTTTTTTACTATAAGTTGACATTACTTTTAACTCTGATAAAAAGTGAAGCAGCTTTTGTGATGCACACAGCTGCTCAATATGATCTATCGGCAACTCATTTTCCCCCTTCTACTACATATAGATGAGTACACATCCAGATGTGATGATCACTATCTTAGTGGTTAAAAACTTATAAAGTTAAAAAAAAAAAAAATTTCTTAATCTTTTCTGTGTGCACGTATCATCTCCTATACAGTTGGTGGAGCAATCATGCCAAATGTTTTCCTTCTGGGAAACCAGAGGACTTGTATTATTATTTCACTATTCAGAGAAAAAAAAGAGGCGCAGCTGAAATTGAACATGAAAATACGTCTTTTTCTGCTGCTTCCCAATCTCATTGTTATTTTTTTATATTCAAATACATTTTAAGACAATTCATGTTATTTTTGCAACTTTTACAACTTAACAATATCTAAGTGAGTCTTTGGTGGTTTTATTTTTATGAGGTTTAAAAAAAATGTTTTTTTTTTAAAATTTATTTTTATTTGAACTGCAGTTCAAGACTCAGCATTGACGACTGTCATTTACTGATGACAGAGACGTGCACAGATTGGCAGGTTTCCTCTTAATTCCCCACAGAGGAAACGTACCCAAGGTCCAGCTTCCGTTTTAAACGTGAATGTGATTGTGTTTTGTGTGATCTTACTTTGCTGTCTGGCCTGAATCATCAACTCAGTTGGACCACAAACTAGAAACAGGATATGTTGTCTGTCCTGTGGTGATATTATCAGGGCTGTCAGGTCTGGTGGATGATTTCTAAATTCGCTACAAAGAAAGTAAAAACAAAAGAAAGCAAAAAGAAGAGTTTGCACCCATATCAAAACTAACAGCAGACTGGTCCCCAGTGCAAATGTGTTCATGCTGATGATCAAAGCTTCAGGAGTTGTCTCATCATACCACCTTCATCCACCAGAACCTGATCAACTATAGTCGGTTTCCTGTTTTATTTTGAAAGGTTGTGTCCTTGTGTTTTGAATTCTTTTTGCCTTCCCTTGAGCACATGATCCTGATTGTTTGCACCTTTGTCTCCTCAGTGGCTGTCAGTATTGTCTTGTCCTTCTTTTCCTCCCTGGTGGTCCACTTGTTTATCCATCCTGTCTGTTTGCTTGTCTTCCAGTTATCTTTTGGATTTTCTTTGTTTTCTGTTCGAGGCTTTCACCATTGATTGGATGAGTATGTTTCATGTAGGAGTTAGATCTTGAGCCATACCATAGTGTATTTATCCTAAGGACTGCAGGCTTATTAATAGGTATGGGCTAATGTATTGAATATAAAAAAAAAAATTATATTGATTTTGAAGGCCTTTATGGAGTTATGCAAACTATGTTGTGGTTAAAGTATATGTATAGTTGTCTGGAACCAGTGAGCATTCTAGTTGATCTCATTAACGCTTTACAAAATCTTGTACTCAGCCTCTTGTACTACAGAAAGAAATTTTAGATATATTTTTTAAATCAACACATTTCTCACCAATTCTACTGACTCAGTAAGTTGAGTCTCAAAAGATTTTAGTTAAGAGGTATGCTATTACAGCTAGGTGCACTGTACGGTGTTTTGATATATGAGTTACCATATAAACTGAACTATTTTCAGAATTTGTAATGCATTTTTTAATGGACATATGTATTTTTTTGCACCAAGAAATATTACAAAATTTTATAAATTACATTTTTCTGAACAAATGTCATACACTGGCGTTTCCTACAGTCTGAGAAGCAATTAATTTGGGGATATTTGTGTCTTTTAAGGCTCATTTGATCCATGATGATTGGATTGTGGTGTAGGGCTTTTAAAATGGTTAATAATGAGAATATTTATTGTCTTGCTGAGCCAACTGAATGCTGCAAATATCATCTGTCATTACAGTGGTGGTTTTCAGCAAATCCTTTAAAGAAATGATCATTAGGAGTTGCAAGAGTCTATGCAAAAAGTGGAGTAAATTATCACAGATGATCTTAATGCGATTATTATATTATTATGGTCATAATACTGGGGATCTATGCAAATAAGTGCTGCATTCAAAGCCACACTAAACCACCACCAGCTGAGCAGTGCCACACTGCAGAGCACTGATGTGGCTAATGTGGTTTTAAGCATTCACTGCTGTCAGCACTAAGTCGAGGACTGCCCATTTGTTTTAAATACAGCTCATCTAGACCAATTCAACATTGCAAAGTTAATAATCACAGATGGATGTGCTTCATATAGCATGAAACCCGTCTGATTGCAAGTGTTTATACGACAAATGTTAATGCAGTTTTGCTACTTGAAGAGAATTAAAAAAAAAAAAAAAAAAAAGCTGCAGGGTGGCCCAAGGGATAATCCGCAATTCTAAGCAATAATGTAATAACCTTAGGATAATTGCGTTGCACTGTCTTCATTTACGTTCATAACTTCATACCATCATGGCCAAAGTATTCATGTGTAAAGGGAATATAACAGAGTTGCACCCTCAGGCCATTTAGAAGCCATGACTGCAAACGTGTGAAGATCTGCAAGAGTGCTTCGGCTAACATTTTCTGCTTACCTTATAAAAACGACAGAAATTTGTAAATACTGTCAAGTTGGAAAGTCCACGTAAAAATAATTAAGATATTTCATTACAGAACTTGTTGACGAAGATGCATGACTTATTTACTGTTGATTTCAACCAGTGCAACTAGTTTTTGTCTCTAGAACAACGTTGCCGTTTACTATCGGTGTGCACTACCTGAGAAAAGTCCACTGGCCCTTAAATTCTGCAATAACTGTGGATGCAACGTGGATTTCAAATTAAAATGACTCTGGGGCTGTAAGTTTTTCCATTTGATCAAATCTAATCACTAGTGTGTGAATTTGTAAGGAAATTTCAGAGTTTGCTGGTGTACATTCTAGTTTAGCTTCAAACTACGTTGCTGAGAGCTCAGATTTAAAAGAAAAACTCACCCAAATACAGTCGGACGAGGTGTGAGGCTTGTTGTGCTTTTGATCAACCAGCAGGTTGCACTGCAGCCCCATCATGCACCAGTTTTTTAATCTCAAGAAAACTATCAAACTGAAAAGCACCATTACAGTGATATTGAGATTAATATTTACGTACTGTATATGGAGAAATGAATACATTTTTTCACATAAATGAATGTGTGCTTTCAAATTAGAGGTTGGAGAAATAGCTGAGATTATCTTATTGCTTAATGCTTAATTGAAGCCAGCTTCTAATTAGCTACGCTATTATCATCCAACTTATGAACAATTCCTGATTTCTAAAACTTTTCAGCGCTGTAAGAATAGAAGTATGCCCCTAGAAATAAATTTAAATCTACTGTATTATGAAAAATTGTAATCTCTGTCTTCTTGTCAGAGTCTCAGCAACTGTGACCTGTTTTTAATTCTCATCCTGCTCAACATTAAATTAGCTTGGAGCAAAATCTCTGAATTAATGCTCCTTCATTCCTTTCACTTACTGTGTCACCCTCATTACATGCTGTGCAAGTTCTCGGTGTCTTAACCTCTCAAATGCCAAATGGAAGTTCACTATGCTTAATCTGCAGCAAATTTTTCTTCACTTTAATGCTGAACACAGTGGTGGTTTAGAAAAATGACCCAATGTTTTCTGTACAGAATGGAGATGTGCTTTGAGTATTGGGGCTCTGAATGGCCCCCACATGGTTTTTGTAAGACTATAATTCCTTTGGTTGTGTCAGCACTGCAGGCTGGTGGCAGCTCTGATTGTGGCTATGCTGCGTCGCTGCCAGTGTGAATGAATTGTTCCAAAGTGATGTCCTACACAAAGAGCTTAGCTGGGAACAAAACCTGACAGATTTCACAGCACTTTAATTGGGCCAGAATTTCTGCTTTTGGACCACAACAAGCACTAGTACACCTGCAAGCGGTTTTCGGGCATGTCTGACATCCATGTGGATGCAAGTGGCGCTTGTGATGGTCGATCATTTCAAGCCAAAGAGCAATCATCAGACCCCTGGGCCTCACCATTTCTATTAATAGTCTATTCTAAATACCTGTCTATCAGCAGCACTGATTCTGTCACCTCCTTCTCCCACACCCCTTCTTCTTCCGCCTTCCTTTGAATTATTGAGCTTTTTCTTTCAAGGGGACTGGTTCACCTCATCAGATGTGTAGGCCATCAAGTTTGCTTCACCGCTCCTTCACCCGAGGCAGCAGCAACCCCCATGTTGCCTCATGACTTTGAGGAAATCGCTCACATGTACCTCACTTGTCTCTCAATCTTTTCCTTAAATCTCCCACCCCTCCCTAACGCCTTCTTTAAAATTTTCCGTCTTGCCTTCACAATTTCTATACTTATACTTATATTTCTATATCTTTTTTTCTGCAATGCCCCCCCCCCCCCCCCCCCGCTCCCTCGTTCAATCCACCTTTCCTCCCTCCAGCCTTCTCTCTCTCCTTCTCTTGCCCTGTTTTTCTGTAATGTCACGGCCCACTGCTGGGTGTCACTGAATTGATGGAGGGGAAAAAAATGGAGGACTGAGGCAATGGAGGGGGCTGACAGGAATATGTGCGCGCATGGATGTTTTGGTATGGGAGAGGGGGAGAAAAACAGACAGACACGCAGCGCGACAGACATTATGCCGATGGGTGCATCTCATGTAAAATGCTCCATCTCAAAGAAAACACACTTGACTGTAAGTGTGCCACCATTTGCAATAAAACCATACAGCTTGGTGCTCATGACACCTCTAATGGTAGGCCATTACTGTCTCCAAAAGATTTTCCTTTTTCCTTTTTTTCTTTTTTTTGTATGTTCATGCACAGACTACTTCTTTTTTTTGCTGTCCCTGAAACCAAGTGTTATGTCTGGTACTGATGTACACACTTAAACTAACCAAGTGCATTTATTAAACTATAAAAGCAATTCTCATGTTTATGTCACAGACATCTGCCAAATCACTACCCCTCTGTCTTTTGGAGCCCTCTCTTTAGAGAGAAGAATAATAACAGCTCTTTCATCCTCAGATTTACTGTTTTAGGTCCGTTATTTGCTACAAAAAGCTCTGAAGTAGACCAGCTGAAGTAATTGAAATAGTTTTTAAAAACTTAATCAGTGAGATGTTTCAACAAGATAGAGTTGCAACTTTATGAAAGTCAATAGGATGCAAAAAGTTTCCCTTTATTGCACAGGTCAATCAATAGAATTGATTTAATCTGCAGCTCAACGCAAAACCCGAACTGAAAAAAAAAAAAAAGAAATCAGTCTTTCAGTGGCAAACACAATTCTCACCGACAGCAGCAAACATCGAACACGCTGCGTCACATGAGCATGCCCGCCCGGAAAATTGCTAAACAAAGACTTGGGTATTGGGATTTGAAGGTGTTTATGCACAAAGGATTTAGACCGTGAATTTGGGTGTAAATTCTGTTTGATTAAAAGACAGATGTGTGCTCAGCGACCAAGACAGTAAATTCAGTGGGAAGTGCTTTTGGAAAGCCCCCCACAGCTATTCAAACAGATTAACAGAAACAAACAGCCAAACAAAGCACTATGAAACAGTGGCAGTGGACGGTCGCCAACTGACTGATGGCAACAGTTGATTTATGCTTCATGGATTGGAAAGTTAGGAGGTTTACTTGGAAAAAAAAAAAACAAAAACGAGAGTCCTTCTGAGTGTCTGAGAGTTTCTGTGTGTTGAATAAGGGTTGAGAAGGTCTCTGGCATGAGTGGGTGGTAAAATGCCCCAACTCCTGTGATACGTGATGATCTGAGGAGGAAGTGGGAAGTGGCTGATCCGGTCCATGTTATTAGTCGAGCTCCGGTAGACCATGTAATAGCCTCACAACGCAACAGGGAGTCGCTGTTCCAAGAGCCAACTCTGCCCAGTATGACATCCTGATATAGAAGGTATTCATGTCTGTGCTACAGCAAAACTAACTGGATGGCTGTGTACAGGTGTGTGCGCGTGTGCCAGCGTGTGTGGAAAACTCCTCAGAGTGTTTGCATAAGTGCTGATTCTGCTCTTCCAAAGCCTTCAACTCTGCATTTTTTCACACAGTTTTCCCCCCTCTGCTGTGCCCTCATCTCCTCTCCCGTCTTCATCGACACACTGCTTGCCTCCTAGCCCTTTGCCTCAATTCGTCACACATACCATTTCATTACCCCTTCTACCCCTTACTACCCTGCCAAAAAAACAGGAAAAAAAGATTTCAACCACTTCTTCCACTCACAGAGACTTGTGAACCTTATGAGGTTGAGGGGACTCTGGTCATAGCCTACAGAGAACAGGGAGCTTGAGATTTATGACACAACTATGACCCATGGTGTTGGTGAAGAGAACAAATATATGTCGTGTGGATGAAGTTGAGTATGTAACTGGAGGCAGGTGATAAAAGAGAGGATGTCGTCATCAAAGAGCCAAGACCAGGACAGAAATCGAGTATGAGGAAAAAACAGACTGAAAAGTGACACAGATTTTGCTAACAAACTGGGGGATGTGACAGTCCTACATTTTAACATGAGTTAAAATGGCATTAGATTAGAGTTAAAAAACAAACAAAAAACCCCCAAAAAACAAACAAACAAAAAAAACAAAAAACAAAAAAACAAACAAAAAAAACCACTGGTTGAATGTGCCTATGAGTCACTCCGGGTCTGTCTCAGAGCTCAAATGTTGATCTTATTTCTCTTGTGGCCACTTCACCTGTTCTCTGCACTTCAGATAACAAGTGGTTGCCAAGTAGCAGAAAACCTTATCACTTTTAGAGATCACATTCGGGAGCATGTATCCACCTGCAGCTCTTTCAAAAGGGACTGTATGAAAGTTGATCACAAATACTTGCGTCACAATGTTGTGTTTTCAGTGAACTTAGATACACAAAAATCTCTTTCTCTTCAACCACAATGTGCACTCATTCAGCCATAGAGCATATTTAACTAAGCAATACGGCATTGTTTAAGAGAGAGAATACTGCAAATACATCAATACACGGCTCTCATGCCAGGGCATTTTATGTGGCATCTGTTTTCCATTCCTTTGCTCGGCACAAAGAGTTGGCTTGGTGCCGCGCCGCTGTGGCCAATCTCTCTCAGCCAGGGTTGAGGTTTTGCAATCTGCATTGGGCTTTGTTTCATTCAAGCTTACAACAGCCTGGCTGCTTATGGTCCCATCCTTTCCCGAGTCAGGATGTATATCTAAGAGAAGAAATACACAACAAAGGAAAAAATTAAATGACTGTTGAACTGTTTAAGAAAGCAGAAATGCATGTTCTAGTAAGCGGTGCCTCACTGTTTATCTTGTCCAATGCTCTGATCCGCAGCCCCTCTTCCCTCTGTCCCATCTTTGCAGTTTTTTTCTTTCCTCATGCTTAGCTATTTGAGTACCACTGGGATCTCATTAAGCTTCAAACTCCAAATAAATTAAACAATTTAGCAAAACATAATGAGTGATCTATATATATATCATGTATACATATATTTAAGGCTAAGTTGTTATGAGTTTTCCTTTTCCCAGTTCTGACACCTTCCTGACACTTTCTTCTCTTCCTTATCTCGGTCTCAATGGCTCCCTCTGTCAGTTCAATTAATTTCAAGCAGGCTTTATTGGCATTACTGAAGCGTTTTGAGGGTGCCAAAGCTTTAGAGAAAAACAGAAAAATAACATGCTGGATTATATCTGCCTGTCTTCCTTGCTTTCCAGCTTTGGTGTATCCCCACTCTTTCCCTGCCAGAATGCAATTACTGCAGCCAGCAGAAAACACAAACTATCCTCCTTCCTTCTCGCTCATCTTCCTCAGCCAGAAGAAACAGAGGACTGTTTGGTGTATTATATCTATTGTCCATCTGCAAAATCCTACAAAAGGAGAAATCCCATTTATCTGTCTCATTAGACATGAAAAGATGCCAACGTGGATAAATTGGAGGGTGTGGTGTTTCTCTCTTCATTTCTCGTCCACACTTTCTTAATCCCCTTTTCTCACATTGACCCCAATCCTTTTCTCTCTGTTTTTCCAGTGTTTATCAAAGTATGTCTACTTCTTTGTTGAGTGCATGGGCATTTTGCTAACTTCCATGGGCATCAGTCTCAGCTCATCCGTTTGTTGCTGTGTTCTTTGTTGTTAGGTGATGATTGATCCGAAGCTGATCCAGGAGCTTCTCTCAAAGCCACTGATAAAGAACGGACTTGACCTCATCCTGCAAGGGCTGGCTCTGTCATACACAAAGTAACTGGGAAGTGACCCTGGCCAAGGCAGTGGTGTGGGTCAAGGAGATGAGATGAGCATCCTGGGAAAATATCTTATTATTTTAATCGATCAGCCTCAGAGGGTGAGTATCACCAAAGATCTGCCAGTGGAGTATGTAGTGTCTGGTACTCCAAGGACTTCTTCTGAGATCAAGAAGCTGCTGATGTCGATTGTAAAAGGGGAGATTTGGAAGGAGAGGCGAAATGATGGGAGAAAGCAAAAGAAAAAAAAATGGAAGGATAAAAGAAATCTTGATTTTGTCTGAGAGAGTATTGATTTTTTCCTCTGGGTTGGCCTAGTGCGCGCAGCTTGTTATTAGTTTAGAAACAAAAAAAATGGAATGGTGTTCTTGTGTGTGTCTCTGTGTGCTGGTGTGTGCGCTGGGTGGCTAGTTGCACTTCTCACTTACATTTCCTCTGCGTGACACTTCACGGTGCTTCGGTGGCATCTCTTCTTTATGTGTAGGCTTGTTGTGTATCTGTGGTGTTCTGCTTCAAGTACATATGTGTGTGTCTGTTTGCAGGCTTGGCTTTTGGATTGCTGCACAGGCCCGTGTGCTTTGGAGCCCCTGGCTGGTTGGAGATGGTGGGATTAGAGAGCGATTAAAGTGGTGATTACACAATGTCTTCGCTCTAATGATCCCAACTGTTTGTTCATCTTATCAGCTGTGATGCACTAGATTCCAGGTCTGCCGCTGATATGTGATAACACACAGATTACTCCCATACCTCTGTCCCTCCAGTCCACCAAGTCCAACCAGCACAACCAGTCAGAACAAGAGCAAACAAATCCTCAGGGGAAAAGAAAGAAAGAGAGAGAGAGAGAGAGGTGGACAAACACTGTAAGAAATTCATACAAGGAGAGAGTGACTCGGAGGCCTGACCTCTAGAGTCCACTGAAGCATTAGCCAGAGTGGTCATTGTTCACTGAGACAATACACTGACCCCCAGGAGAACCCTCGGTCTGCAGTACAATGTACCCACACAGCCACAGCATATTAACAGAGGGAGCAGGGGGTGGAAGTAGTGATAAGGCGTCCAATGTGCTCTCGTATACTACAGTGTGAGAGTGCATTTTGTGGCTGTTGGAGAGAAGTATGATGTTATTAGAGTGTGAGTTTGTGTGTGTTTGGGGTACATATTTCTCTGTAAAGGAAATTATTGTACTTGGTTTCACTTGGTGCAGTGGCCTATGAAATAAAGGATATCATGTGATGACTATGTGTTTTTAATAAAGTAAGGATGCACAGATTTTCCTAAATATGATACTGCATGAGGAAATACAGTATGCGTGTGTGTGTCGGCATGTGTGAGCATACTTCTCGCCATGCCTGCATGCCACTCTGATCTCCCCATTACAAGGTCGATTAAGCCACTAATCCCCAAAAATACACGTGTCCATTAGCATGACATGGAAAAAAAAAACACTCCCAAGGAAAAAGCGCCTGAATCTTTTCCTTCCCTGTTGCTCAGAGCTTAAGCTACACACCAGTGCAGCTTACTACAGTGCATGAGCACGGAAATGTGTTTTACCTCCATAACCACACAGGCAGGGGATTAACAGGCACCTTAAACTCTGGAAAACGAGCTACTTTTACACTTCTATGAGTTTGTAAAAAAAAAGAAGAAGAAAAAAGAATACACAGCCACAGGGACATAGAAAAGTCCCAAATGCTTTAAATGATATTTGGTATCGTTTGTGCTGACTGAGATTAATAGGGCAACTGCTTTTCAGAAAAGTTTTTGGTATAGATGTCTGTTGCAATGTATTGTTGGAGAAATCAAGAAGAAAAAGAGTGGATGAAAAGGATGCATGAGTGATTAATGGAAGTAAAATGAATAGAAATCTCTATGTCGTATTTTCCCTAACAAAGGTTAGAACACACAATCAATACATTTCATATTATGTTATCCTCATGGCTGCACGCTGAAACCCAGTCATCTCTGAGGCTCTTAACTTATGTATCCCCAATGCCCTGCCCTCTTCTTTGGATAGTATATGGAGGAATATGCATAATGTTAATTAGAGCTCTGGTGTTCAGAGTTGAGGCTCGGGCTGGGAAATGAACCAGAGCAGAGGACCAGAGGCCCCTCAGTGCCATCCACATTTCCCCATCTATCGCCTAATTTGGCCTGATTTCAGCTGTGGCTATGCTTTAATTTCCAAGTCCAAGGTGGCCTGGCTCTCATCCTCTTCTGTGCTTCCTTGTGCTCCCCCATGAGTCAAGTTGGCTGTGAACGGTGTAGCTGTATTTCACACAAGTCAGTCATTAGATTTTAATTTGAGCTTTTTTTTTAATCATTTGGGGGGAGAAACTGAGTGATAACATCTTTGTAACAATCTGCTGATTACGCAGATGTTGACTTTTGGTGTCTGCTGTTATTGATTATAGTTAGTAAAATAGATCACAGCAGACTAAACCAATGCAAGACTAAACCACTAAAGTTATCTAGTTAAATATATTTGCATGAATGTGATATATGTGTGTTAGACGCTAAATGTCAACATTCAGTATTTCATATGAATGCCATGTGGGCAGCCTGGATCTTCTGAAACACTTGCATAACAATGAGTTGGCAATAATGTTATTTTTTTTTTCATATCAAAACATAGTTGAAGCTAAAGTTTGGGGATAATCCATAATTGTTAACTTCCTATTTTACAGGCAGAGTGTCTTGACTTCTTTTAACAGCCAGCAAGAATTCAGTTTTTTAAAATCATATTTTTTCTCAACTTTTCTCTATTATTTATTCAAAAATATTGTAATAATGAGAAAATCTTTGCTCATTTTGAATTCACTTAGGCCTCATTTGTATTTCAGACATAGGGTCAAGTTTTGTTTTAAGTTGAAAGTGATCACAAAAGCCATAGCTAAATGGTAACTTAAAGAGCAATTTTACCTGGATATTATCATAATTATCATTAGGATATACATAACTATGGAGATTTCTTTGTTATTCTAACAGTATACATAGGTTTAGCAGTTTGAACTGTTAATGCTTCCTATCCTGTAGTCAGATTAATGTCATTATTTGAAGCAGTGTTACAGGTATTCAGTTTATAATCCTCTTTCATGTTTGTGAAAGCTACCATTTTATATAATGTCAACATACCTTATGCATCTATGATCCACCCCTGCTCCCAAGTAAAAGTGCATTTTTTTCTTTTTCTTTTCTAATATTTTCATTGAAATAGTTACACTTGAATTACCCAAATATTACAACTGATGTAGAGGAGACAAGGTGGGTAGATGGTAGGTAAAGATGGGGACATGGTCCAGTTAGCAAATTATAGATCCCCAATCAGTAAGTGATAAAAAAAAAGATGTAGAGTTCTTACCCTATCTGTCTTAGACCACGAGATATTCATTTATGGTGAAAGCTTTACAATACACATTTAGAGCAGAACCGAGTTTTAAAGGAACTAGTAACTGGTGAATTGGACTATAAATGGAGTTGATCTTATAGGGACCAATAAATGCCATACGGTCTGAAATGTTGGTTTATGGGACTGTTTTTTTTTTTTAAAATTAAGCTTACAAATTTAGATTACTCAGTGGTTAAAGCTTTCGGTGCTAGACACAGGCCGAGATGCCTCATGCACATCACTATCTCTTCATGTTGATTCAGTCTTTCATTTTGGTACAGCATGGTCTGGGTCTGTTTGAGTGTCATCTGTGTAAATGTTGGCCTGCTGTTGCTGTGTGTGGGTCTCAAATGCCAGTAGTTTGATCTGGAATAACCTGTGAATGCCCTCTGAGCTGCCATCATCATCATCATCATCATCATCATCATCATCATCATCATCATCATCACCATCATTATCATCACCATCATCATCATTATCATCATACCTTACCCCATCCTCATTTGTCACTTGTCTCTTATATAATTTGCATTCTGCTCAAAGCTCTAAGTGAAACTTATAGTAACTTGGACCCTTTACAAACAGCTCATGGACATTTTCTTGACAATTAGACAAATATGGATTCAGGTTTCATTCCTCTGCTTTTAGGTAGTAAATGTGCTTTATTAAATTAAGAATAATCTGAAAGTTTACTTTCTCCGTACTGCTCAGGAGGGACACACTTGAACTGCCACGAACGCATGAGTGATCTGGCTGCCGCAACAAAGAACATATTAGCAGGAATCATGACACACAGAGGGAGGGTGACTGCTCTGTCTCTTAAGAACGTCATTACACCACAGCATCTTCTCTTAGCAATTGTTGTGTGTTGTATTTAGGTTTACGATATTATATATTGAGCCTTTTTGTTCATGCTTCAT
>JAOWBL010000023.1:6680615-6692072 GCA_028564865.1 Zenarchopterus dispar
ATCTTCTCTTAGCAATTGTTGTGTGTTGTATTTAGGTTTACGATATTATATATTGAGCCTTTTTGTTCATGCTTCATGTTTTCTTTTCTAAAATAAATATCTTTGTCAGGAAGCGTGAAGCTGTTCAAGGCATAGCAAGCCTCCCCACACGATTAAATTACCCAGTATAACTGAGATTTTTCTCTCTTTTTATGTGCAGCCCATATTTTTCTTTTTTTCCAGAATGGTTTGCTGTATGCCTTTTGCTAATTACATGAAATATAGTTAAGGTTCAAATTATTAGCCCCCAAGGAACTACTGAACATTTCCCCCAAATATTGACCAGTGGTTGCATTATTTATAACAAGTTATATAACAAAACATTCTTCAATGTCAAGCCCCTCATTGGCTCACCTTTGAATGTAAAATTCATTCATTCATGCATGCACACTTGCATGCATACATACAAAAAGTAGTGAAAAATAATGGGATCAAAGTATTAATCCCCCAGTGATTTTTTCCTTCAAACCACACCTGAGCAATTATCTTGCCTTCAGACCTCACCTGAGCAATCGGTCAGCATTTGAACCTTACTTAATGGACTCCCTGAAGAGGGCTTGTTTCATTTCAGCTCTTGATTGACAGAGACGGATCTCAGTCCTGCTGAAAATCGTTGGATGAAACGCAGTGTTAATACCCATGCTCAGAAGCCTCACGATTTGGATGAGCTGGAACAATTTGTCATGGAGGAATGGACTACGTCCCCTCAAGAGACACATGCCAACTTAGTGAGAAACTAGAGTAAGAGATTCTTGTCAGTTGTAAGTCACAAAGTCAAGACCGTTGATTATTAATTGTCAGAAGGCTAGTAATTTTGGCCTTAGAGTATTTAATGTTTCTTGTTTCAGCCGAAGGTATCAGTAAAATATCTTAATTTAACTAAGTTAGCGTCAGATTTGAGCGTGAGCAAACATGGCTGCTTGTCTAATTTGTCTCTGTAAAGACCTGTGATTGACTGGTGATCCATCCAGGGTGTACCCCGCCTCTAGATAGATAACAGCTGGGATAAGCTCCAGCACCTCCACAACACTAAACAAGATGCACTGAGTATGAAAAGGGTTCAGATGGATGGATGGATGGATGGAGGTGACAATCTGAGAAGTTCTTGAACCGCTCAGTTTCAGTAGTTTTGTGTTGGACAGATGTTGCTGTTCAGGGCATCACTAAAGGCGGCACTACCAAACACAGTGGCAGCTTTATAATCTTTTGTATTTTCCTGTTGTGCATCTGCCGTACTTCTGAATTGCTGTCACAGCTGGTGGTCTTTCAGCTTGCCTGTAGGGTAAGGAGCCGTTTTCCTTTTCAAGTATCCAGTTAGCATGGCTGACCTCTATCCCTGTAGGTTGTGAGCTCATAAGGATTGCTGTCTGGGTCTGTCTAATTTCTTTCACTTCAGGGTGCTGCTCAGGAGAGCTATCATTGTGACCCCAGTCTAATTTAATCCTAATGAATCAGAAGTGCTCTTTCTGGCCTTTTAATTGTGCATGTCTGTTGTCATTGAGGTTCCTGGAAAAAAATCTTGCTTTTTCAAAAATAACCTCAAATCACGTTATATTTGAGCACCACAGATTTGCTAATTTTGTGATGAAACCTATAATTTGGGTGCCAGTCATACTCATGAGAACCTGGCTTGCTGAGGTAATTTGTGCAATCCAATGCAGGGTCACTCATTTCAGATATTCTGGTTATCATGAGAATGTAATTAGCCATTTCAAAGACACGTGTGATGAATTGTTGCTTTTCATTGCAACAATAATGAAAGATATGCCTCTCCCATTCAAAACAATCTTATAAAATGCAAAGTGAGAAAAGTAAATCACCATTAAAATGAAGCAAAATGCAAATTATGTAAATCATCTCCTTGTGTAGAAGTTTAAATTTGGTGTGACTTTGCGTCATTGTAAATAAATTAAAATCACACCACATTGCTAATGTTATATATAGGCCTATTAATTATGTTAATAATATGTTTAAAGTGCTGGATGTATCTCCATCAGAGCTCAGTTTAAGCTAAATGCTTGGTTTATCCTTGATTATCTTCTAATGAGAAATTAATTAGAGTTTTTCTGAAACGCACCAAGAGCACAGGGTCCCTTTGTGATTTTCTTCCAGTTGGTTCTGACAAGGCATCTCCACCTTCTAAAAAAAAAAAAGAAAAGAGGAAAGAAAAAGCATTATAATGGCACCACTGAGACAGATCACCAGATGACTACACAGTTCCTACTTAGAATTTATCCAAAAATCTAGCTGTGTTTTATTTTTTCTGTGCACTCCAGAAAATCTCTAGAGTCCAGATGCTGCCTTCAGCTGTATAAGTAGTTGAAAAAGTTACTTTTTGATTTGTAATTATACAGTGCACTTTGCTGCATGGTGCTGCAGCTCCAGCTGACCAATCAATGAGCAATGAGTGACTCAGAGACGTGTAAGAGATTGACTGCACCCCAAGACCCCTTCGTCTCATTCGGATCTTAATCACAGCGGTCCCTTAGGACGCCATGATACAAGCCTGGAAATATTTGGGCCTGTTTGACTCAAAGAGGGGGTGTGAACTGCCCAGACCTCATCCTTCTTCCCCCTCCTTGCTGCCCCTTTCCTCCTTACTGCCTGCAGTACCTAATGGAAGTACTGTTGAAGGATGAAAATGAAGCCAAGAGCTCGACTTTAGTGCACCTGAGGAGGCAAAATGGTTCTATTAATGGAGAGGTGAAATGGCTCATGAATAGCATTTAACTCATGGACAGTGTGGGGGTTGAACTGCCGATATTCACGTGGTCACGGTCAAACTGAGAATGGTGGAGAGTTTCAATGAAATCCTTAATGAAATCCATTGGTATCTACAGGCAACTTAATTAAGTCTTGGCCACTGTTTAATTGCATTTTCAAAAGGCTTTTTATTTGATTGGTATATTTTCGTTTTCTTGAAGCGGCATGGGAGCAGACTGTAAAATGCTATTCCATCCTTTGTACTTTGGGATTCATATTTCTTCCTGTCTTTTCCTGTGCTGTTAATCCTTCTGGTCATTGTGAATGTTTTGCCCTGGCACACCCTCAGCAGTCTGTTTTTTTTGTAAACTGTCTATTAAATAATGTAAATGTAAATCTGAAATGCTGTGATTAAAAATCTCAGTTCCCAGTTCTGCTGCTGGCCAGGCTCATTTGGAAACACGAGGGCTGACGTTACCCTACGTAAGTTTAGTTCGCATAGTTGGGAGACAGGGATAAAGGCAGACGTTCTACTTGTAAAAATTACTTTTGTTACTCACAAAAAAACTTAAAACACCCAACACAGGCCATTTTATGAGAAAGAATTAGACACCTGTTCCCTGAAAACTGAGTAAAAAAGAACAGAAAGGAAAGGGAGATTTTATGATTGAAAGGCAGAGAGAGGAGTGAAATAAGTGTGCAGCAGTGAACCAGTCCCTCAGGAGCAGATTAAGTGAACAGTTCTTTAGTGTGTAGGTGTGTAATGTCCCTTTGTAAAACCTGCCCTTGCTTGTATAGCAACACATCTCTGTGGCTCCACGTTCAGTGTGTGAACTTGAATCTGCCCGTGTTCTGATGGCCGCCACTCTCAAGTGTTCCCACACTTCTTAACAGAAATAACACTCTGCTTCATTGTGTTCGAACTGCATCTGCAGCAGCATTGTCAATTCTTTCTGACATTGAAAGTGGTTATGCAAGATCTAATTTTAACTTTTTTTTTTCATTCAGTCTCATTAATTTGAATGCATTTATACTCATATCCATTTGGAACAAACACACGTTGCAGTGCTATGGTAAATGATTTCCCTCTGGGCAACAGTGGGAAGGTTTAAAGGTCTGTTAAACTATGACCTCTTCTTGTATAACAGCATAAGAACCCGTCCTCTCCTACACAATCAACATCTTTCCCTCCCCCAAGTGCTCCTACTCCTTCGATCCACAGCGGTCTGTAACCAAAACAATGAAGCCATACAATATATTCGCAAGTTAGATGAATAATGCAGCTAATTAGAGTGGAGATTCAACAGAAGTAGCCTGTGCAAAGGCAATACATCATCAAGCAAATACAAAACAGTGCAATCATAGAAGTGTTGGGTCATTTGCTTTTCGGCTCGAGTAGCTTTTCAGCCTTTGTAGCTGAAATCTTAAAGACAATGAGAAAATGCTTCTTTTCCCCTCTCTTCCCTGTAACATCACTTTCCATCGTTTTACAGTTTAAGAGCACAGACAAGTGACACGAGAGCTGCTGTTCAAAGAGAGGATGTGTGCTGGAAACTGGCTGAGTATTGTTTAAAAAGCAGGGGAAACTGAGCCACAGGGAGTCATCATTGATATATCCATTTACAAGCAGCCTTGTGGATATATTTTAGTCATACTGTAATAATAAAACTGCACTGATTATGCCATTAAAACACTGTCACTATCACGAAAATGTAATTAGAAAAACATATTCAATACAATTTTACCTACTTAAGTGAATTAAATTTTCAACTGAAACATTGCCTCTGAAAATTAGGCAAATTATTGATATTAGCAGATAAAGTTTTCTTTGAATCCTTTCTTTTGGAGGAAATAAACTGGCCTGTAGCATCTGTTACAAGCCTGCTTGGCAGAATTGCATAGAGTCCATATGGCCACTGCCACCCATAATAAATCCCTTCATTACTTAGTTTTCTTAATTAAAATAAATATTTTCATTTATCTTTATTTAATTGTAAATAAACTGGTAAAATATTAGTGGTATGAGGGAGATGAGACAGGACAGGCGAGAGGAGGGAAAAAAAAGGAAAATTGTAAAAAGCTGAGAGAGCACTTAGTGAGTGAAGAATGTGTGAAAATTGAGTCTGAAAGCTTTGTCTGCAGCTGCTAGTTGGGTTGAAAGGGAGCTTGTTCACCATACTAATAGACTAGTCTGATTTTTTGGCTAGGTGAAAAAGCAAAGCTATATCTCCTTTAAAAAAATAAATGATATACAGTGACGAGGTGGACTCTTTTTACAGTATGCTGCATTATGATACGATCTGCTGTGGTTAATTGTGATCTCATTTGAGCACACCCACACATGCAGCATATAGATGCACGGCAAGAGGCTGCATGCGTCGACTTGTCAGTTCTTTGGGCAGCAAAAGAGGTCAGATACATTTTCATTGCTCTCAGGGTTAAGTGCTTTTCATCCTCCTCTGCGAGGCTCTGTGACAGCTGCCATGCCAAAACACGTTCACTTTGCTGATATGGACAGTTTTGTCTTATTTTTTTACATTAAGGCACTACATAAAGAGTGAGCTACACTAAAACACACACTCTCGCATTCAGGATTTGATCGGACATCTCCCTCTTGGCAGGTGATGGTAGAATGAGATGTTTAGATAAGTATATTTCACCAATAAAGGATTCAGTGCGTGTTTGCGCTCTGTCAATTACGCGTATAACAATGAATACAAGCTCACCTCCACTGGCCCTCTGCTGCAAGTAAGCCATTTTTTTCTTTTACTTTTTTCCTCTTCCCAGGAATCAATTCTCAATGGTAGACTTCAGTAAGCTCATTAGGCTCTCACCAGGCGCTGACTCCATTACAGCTGCATAATTACCAGCGTTCTGCCTTCATCTTCCTCTGAAAGAAACGCGTTCGTTCTGGGCCTGACAGTGATTATTGTTATGATACATCACTTGGGAACCGAGAGTTGAAAACATTCTCTGCTCCACTATGTGTTGGTATACTCTTATTCACGCATATGTATTACTATAACCAGATCCTCACTAAGCTGTATATGCTGCTATCCTTTGACATTTTATTTTTTTCTCCTTCTTCTTTGTGCAGATTGCGTCCCTGCTCATGCTCACTGCACTTGATTAATGTGGCACACGTTTATCAGCTTTCGTCCATGCGTGAACTACATTTGATAGTTACTTTATTCACATATGTCCATCCCCCTCTTGCATCTGCATTTGCACATAATTGCAAGTTCTGATGAAAGTGTGCTTTTGTTACTCTTTCCAGCGCTTGTGTGTAATTTAATTTGTGCATGTGTGAATAAATGCACAGATGGGATTCGGGTGGCTAGAGCAGGAAAGGCTGCAGTGGGAGTAGCAGCCACGCTTTGCCTGTCTTTCTTTTCACAGTCTGTGCAAAGGAAGTGTAACATGACATGAAAATAATATTAAAAAAAAGGAAAAAAAAAGGAAAAGAAAAACAGATTCATTTATATTTAAAGCATTATGATCTACACCAATGGGATGGGGCTCACTAGGATTCTGTCCATGCTGGGAACTTAAACTGAGCCCTAGCTAACCACCCTCAAGGAAGGACAAGCCTCTGAGAGAGCTTATATTTCATTAATCCCATCTTGAGGGACTGAGTGGCTCCCGGCTCTCCACCATCCTCACCCTGCCCCACCCCTTTAGGTCTTTAACTCGATCTGTACCTGCCTTCTAGTATGTTGGACCCTCTCCTTTGAGAGCTTGGTATATTCTGTCTTGAAAAATATCATTTCATGTGAGGTGACTCAACAAGCTTTTTAGTACTGCTCTGAATATGTAATAATAAATGTTAGTGCTTTGGTGCTTTAGTACTAACATTTAATTTAGAGATTTAGCTAATACCACTAATTAATATTAATATTTAGCTAAAAAAAATCAATAATCCTATCAAGCCTAGTTCTTATGAATACCAATAAAATAAATTGGTATTTGGTAGATTCTATTGCTTTTAAGCCTGAATTTTCATAAAAGAGCTGTGAAAAAAGGTGTTGCAGTGAAGATAATGCATAAAATAGTAGTAGAGGGATGTTGTCAAGCAGCATAATACATCAGATTTTGTTTTTGGTATTTTGCTGCAATATGCTAAGCTGCCATCGAGCCATCTTTTGGTGGTAACCTTCCTAAAAAATTAATCTTTGCTCCTCTTTGCGTGTGCATTTCCTGATGGGAGCAGTTGTGTATGTAGCAGCCTCTGGCCACCCTGAGAGGATTGAATTGGCCATGATAACAGCTGTAACAACAGAGTATGTGATCTAATAGGAGCTCAGTTGCTCACAAGTGAATATATTTCTTGAGGGTATGATTAAATGAGAACATTGCAGAGGAGGTGATAGATGAAAAAAGAGATAGAAATGTGCCGGGAAGGAGTGGGAAGGCAACAGATAGTGAGAGAGAGAAAGAGAAAGGCAGAAATAAGTGAAAATTAGCAGGTGGGAGTAGGAAGGCTGAACTAAAGGGGAAAAAAAGTAAGCCAGGTTGAAAGCAGGAGAAAAATCATGGAGCATGAGGGTAAAAAAGGCCAAGAAGAGTCTGATTGCTGGGCAGAGAAGGCAAAAGAATATTAGCTGTTTTATCACACAGAGCAAGAAAGTGTCTATCTTTTCACCTAGCAAGGTAGAGAGCTGTGGATCCCAAAATACTCCCAGAATGCAGAGCTCTCTGTTTGGCCCCAATTTTCCCTCCCATTCAGTATGAAAGGAGAGTCGCAGCGGTGAGCAATCCTACCAGTCAGCGAGGGTTCACTTGCTGAGAGTTTAATACATGTTTACATCAGTATATTTTTGAAATAAACAAACAAAACACATCTTATGAAAGAAATGCTCTTAGGCATTGCAGGTGGAATTTTTAAGGACACACAAGTCTCTTTCGGAGTGTTAAATAATGAGCATGCAAGCTGATATACTAGGAAGACACACAGCGAAAAACAAAAAGGCATGGACTTCTCTGATTGTGTGTTTCTGTTTTACTGTACCTGCGAAAGAAAGCTCGAATAGGAGCCATGTGACTTAATCCATCAGAGAGATGGGTGGGCTCCATCAGTGAGACGGCCTCGTCAGCGGCCCTTATTAAACACATTAAACACTGGGCCGAGCTCCTCATTAATCAGCCCAGAGGGATGACAGCCGGCTCTGCTATCGGCCCTATACATCCATGCATGTCCAGAGCTGTCTGGGCCCCAGGTAATATACCCCTTCCTTGTAGATAACACCGTGATAGATCGACTGCAGCTATTGTGATTGGGAGTCTCTGGTGTAATACCACCTTGTCTAGCTTTATCAGACTAGTCTGTTGAGCAGATCAGCATTTCAAAAGCACTGTGATTCAACGGATTTTTGACTGGGAAGGAGTGTCTTGATCGTGTCAAGTGATCTAGTCTTCCAGCTAAGGCGTGACAAGTAATGTAAAGGTAGCACTCAATGATAATAGACGAGTCTACACGGTCTTAGATAATAATGACATCCTTTATATACAACCTATCAATGATTTTAGCATCGTTACTAAGCATTCAGAAGACCCTGTGCTAGTTTGATGAGTATGATAGATGAGTTTCTACAATTAAAAATAAATTTAAAATCAGTACAAATAAGCTACACATTTTATGTACACACACATATGCAGAGAGAGAAAGAGAGAAAGAAAGAGAGAGAGCAAGAGAGAGAGCACTTTAACCTCTTCAGAAGTTCAATTTATGTGTCCTGAATTTAATTGATTTATAATTACCCAACCTTACTCAGGCTGAAGGGGCCTTTTAATCATCAATGGTCAGTAAATAGAAGTCTCTTATAGACCTCACACACCTACGTGATTAGCCACAAAAGCTGGCACCTCCGTTATAATTATTTTTCAGTTTTCTCAATGGCTCCAAATCCCCTGCCACGCACAGAAACGCACACAGACCAAAAAAAAAAAAAAAAAGAGAGAGAGAAAAAGTTATAAAAGATGTCTGTAGCTGATAGCAAAAAATGTGAGAATGTGCAATTCACACCAATAGATGCTGCAATTAGTGGTATGATTTGATTAATGTGGTCTTGTTTAGCGCTGTAAGTGACGAGAATGCATAATACTCATGATGAGAGATAAAGTTAGTTTGGGATTGAAAGTGGGTTCAGGGATGAATTGGGACTTCATCTGCGCCACTAGGTGTCTCTCTTTAGATGGGTTAAGAGCCGGCTTGAAGCTGACAGAACTACAGAGGGGCTGAGAGAGGTCAGACCTGGAGCAGAGGGTGGAGAGGAAAAAGAAGAAAGAGAGGTAAAGAAAAAAAGCAAAGGCAACTCTAGCAGGTCCTCTGCTTCTCTTAATGCCCTTGTTTGTACACAGACATGACTGTTTCTGCTGCCTGCAGAGCCATAAAGGCTCCGTGTCTGGCTGCTGAATTGTATTAGTTGTTTTTCACAACAAGCAGCTCGGTGCACTCTGGGAACTTATTTGCCTCAATTCATTAGATGTAAAATACAGAAAGTACGACTGTTACCCACAAAATTTATAAATAAATTGTTTGTTAAATTTTGAGGCAAGTAAAAGACACGTCTCCTTTAAGAATTTCTGCATTTATCTACTTTGTATGTCTTATTTATCACCTCTTTTCACCTCCTCTGGGCTTTTGTGCTCCCAAATAAACATTCTCTCTGTGTTTCTCCCTCTTTTTGTTTAGATGTGCTACCCTGCCTTTCTGTTCCTTTGTCCTTCACCATCTTCAGAGGGAACTTGCACATTTCCTCCATGTTCTTTGTTATTTGCTCTTCTATTCCCTTGTATCGACTGCGATCCCGAGTTGCAGAGGTTATATCATTTTGTATTGCAGGGTCAGAAGTGCAGCAGTATGTTCGCCCACAGGCGGCTTATCTCAGCGATGCCATAATACAAGATTCCAGCAAATCCCACTGAAACCACATAACGTATTCCATCTCGGTGAAATACTTGTAGAATGAACATTAAGTGAAAACTACAGCACAAAAATATCCGGAGGCATTCAATCACTTCTTTGCATTTTCTTTTTTTTTGGTTTCATTCAAAAATGCACACTAAAAGTTGTTCATTCTGCGCCGTCCGGGTTTGAGACCACATGCAGGCCCTTAAACTTTGATTCCCCACGCCGTCGAGGACTGTGACCAGGCGGCGGTGCACATCGTGCTGCCACAGCCTGCCCTGCTGCAAAACAGAAATGGAGCCAGTGTAATTACTTTCATTACCGCTGCCACCAACACATTGCAATAGCTTGTAGATGCAGGCAGACTGAGAAAGAGAGAGAGATCTAGAAAAGGAAGACTGGAAAGAGAAAACGGGATGTGGAAGGAACTAGGCATTAAAATACTCTTTTTTTAATTTTTATTTTTTTATCAATTTTTCAGGAATTGGACTATACACTAACTTTTCCCCCAACTTGTAATCAGAAGGTATGTTAGTAAACACTGTTAATGAGGGTGGGCACTTCCTCCTATACCCAAGACCCCAGTAGTAGTTAATTGGAATAAATGTAGCTCAATGCTTCATTTACCACCACCCTCTGTTTCCTGATGCCTTTCTCCTTCCTGTATTATTTCCCCCTCTTTCCTTCTGCTTTAACCTTGTGTTTCCTCTGCGCTCTGTCTTCTCTGGCTCTCTTTACTTGTTCTTCTGGCTTGTTAATGGTGTCCCGCCTCATTGGTGCTCCAGATGTTTTTATAATCACAACATAAGGAGCTGAGTGGACATGATGCCGTCTCGTCCACCGTGGGTGATTGAAATGAGCTGTTTTTCCGCATGTGTTCAATGTCGGCTGAAAAAAAAAAAAAAAAGACGGAATTATCTGCTGAGATATGAGATGCTGTCTACATCTGGTAACATAAATCACTTGTGTCTGTGATTTGTTGAAATCACTCTGCAACAAAAACATGCTGCACCAAAACTTCCTGCATATATGCATACTTCATGTATCTCTGAGAAAAGAAATAATTATTTGATTTGATATTATTCATTATGATTTATTATTTTGCTTCTACTTTCCACCAGTGTGCTGCATATACACGATGGTGTAATGTATTCATGGGTGTTGCTGCACCATCATTGCTTTTGTGATGTAATCTCTTTTCCCTTGGCTTGGGCCCCACCTGTGGGAGAGAGGGAAAGAGAGCTGTAGGTGCTTGTGTGATGTAAAATGCCTAATTTAGGGGGTGATTGATGGTTTAATATTGCAGCCTGCAACCTTGCTGCCCCCACCTACCCAATGAAGCTGCAGGCAGGTGTGAAACTGTAGGACTGTGTGAGTATAATGTCACTTCCTATTCTCACATTCAAACCAAGCCGGTGGAATTAAACCAATTCCAAGTTTGTTTGTTTTGGTGTGTATGTGGGTGTGTGCATGTGTGAGTGCACTGTGGGCATGCTGGAGCCTTTCTTCTTTCATGGAACTGCTAAAATCCACTTAGACATATTGACTGTGGTCTTGAGTCAGTGTCAGTTATTGGATCCTTCTCTGTTTTCCTCATTTTAACCCTAATTTCTTTCCCAATTTTTACCTTTCTTCCCTCATATAAAATACAGAGCACGTTCTTAATCTACTTTTTGAATATCATATCTCCTTCTGCTCTTCTTTTTGCACTTCTTATTCCTTTCGCTCGATTTCTAGTAATGTACAAGAATACGTCAGTCTCAACAGTATCAAAGACATATTGCTCTAAATAAACAGATCAGACAGGC
>JAOWBL010000023.1:6696680-6706959 GCA_028564865.1 Zenarchopterus dispar
TCTATATCTTCTTTTTTATATATATATATATATATATATATATATATATATATATATATATATATATATATATATATTTAGCTATTACCACTCTGATAGATATAGCAGTCACCTTGTACTCTCAGCTGTCACTGACCTGCTTTCAGCTTCACTGTAAGGAACCTCTTTTCTTCTAGTCTACCCTCCCACTTCCTTTCATCTGCCTCTGGCACCCATCTTGCTCTTACTCAGGAAGCCCAGTCACTCCAGCTGTGTCTTTACACGTGGTTCATAGTCACTTCCTCCTCTTTCCTCTTCTCCCATCTCCTCCCGTCTGCTCTGCAAAGAGAAAGTGGTGCTTGCATCAAGACTCTGAGGGCTCACAGCAGGACTCAACAGTCACTTGTAAAACTGAAAGTTTTAATGCGTGTTCATACCGCTTGTACTCTAAAGGTTTGAATGAGTAGAAAAATGCAGATGTGATGAGAGCACTTAACAAGTTGATTTAAAGAAAAAAAAAGTGCTGATCTCCTTTGAAGGCTTGATAGCCTGAAAAGGAGGAAATCATTCAGATGCAATTTGTTTCCTTCTCCTTCACTGTCCCTCCCTTTACTTACATCTCTTGATCTAATGATGCTCATGCTTGTGTATGCTCCACATTGATCCTAATTCAATTTGGATGGAATGGGTCTTTCAGACAATAGTCTGCAGCGATGGCCCCAGATGGGTTTTTAAACTCCTTCTGCAGGCATGGGAGATTAACGGAAGGAAGACCACGATGGACAGAAGAGGACAACAATCAATTTCACAATAATTCCATATTTACACATTTTCATGTGAGAAGCAGTAAAACAAGGCGAAAAAGGAGAAGAAGGAACTGCAGTGAAAGAGGAGCACCTCTCTCCTGGGAGAAAACCCCTCCACAGCATTGTGGGATAAAAATGAATGAGAAAACCGTAACAGTGTGATTATGATAAAGAAAATATGAAAATAAGAAAATTGTCTACATTAACAGTTTGTTACCTCTGATACCTTCATATACAGTATACGCATACAGTACCAGTCAAAAGTTAAGACACACCTTTGGATTCAAAATTGGTGAGTAGACATAAGACACTCCTTCACAACAATTCAGTTCAAGTCAACTCCATTCAATCAATCTTTACTGTCATTACACAAGAAATCACAACAAAATTTGCTGTGCTTGCCTGAATTAAATAACATCCCCAATTTCGTTGAATTGCAATGCAAAATGACAATAGAGCTATTCTATTCTATTCTATTCTATTCTATTCTATTCTATTCTATTCTATTCTATTCTATTCTATTAAAAAGAAAGTCCATAGGATATATATACTCCCATGCATTCATTAACAGTAATAGCTGTTAAAATAAACATTAATCAGATTGCATGAATGCCCCACAGAATTTTGCATATATGTGTGTATTAAGTTCATGTTATGATGCAGCAGTAAGGACAGTGGGAACAGTGTTTGAGGTAAGCGATAGGTCTTGGAAATTTTTTTTTGTTGATGTCTTGAAGTCCTTGTTTTTTACTATATTTTGTTGCACCTTCCATTTCTTGATGAAATACACAATTCCTGTGTTCCTGATATTCCTGTAGCTTTCTTGGCAGCCCTATCACAGTAAGAATTCATTTCTAAGAAAGTAAACAAAGGCTTATTTCAAGAAGATTAGAAGACTATTTTAGACTGTTTTGCTATGTTTAAGAACTGTAGTCAAGAAAATGTTTCTTACACCATTGGGAAATGTATTTTTTGCTTAGAGTAAGATATTCTGACTCAATTTATAGAACAATGTCCATTTTGTTTGCTAGTGTTTTTAAATTACCCATAACTGTTAAGAGAGAAATGGTTTATAATCCCTCCCTGTTTCCCTCTGTTCTGTTTCTACTTTACATCATTAATGTCTCCTTTTCATCTTGTCTGGATTTTACGAGATTTAGTTGAACTTTGGAAAGCTCAATTAGTTGCCACCTTATGTAAACAACTCTACCACTGACATGGTTTATCGTAACAGATGTTAAAAACTGCCAGGCATACCAGCACAGCATCCAAACCAACACTAAAAACTCTTTTTGATGGAACAAAACTAGAACGTAGAAGTAAAGTCCAACATAAAAAAGTCTCAAGAGGATATATAGAAAAAACACATACAACCAGTCCAGAATTTATGAGTTAAAAACCTGAGATAGACCATGTTTTGACCAACTTTTCTTTCTTTTTCATTTACCCCCATTCCTGGCTGCACAAGATTATATAAGTAAAATCTTTGAACACTCAGGCAGCCAGTTACTCAAGAGTATAACTGAAGAGTTGTAGAAGAGGCCATGAAGCCAGGCAAAGTAGAAAACTGTCCTGTGGTCATATGAATTTGAAATTCTTTTATGAAACCATGGACATCCAACATCATGTGGACTAAGAGATGCTTCTCAGAATTTGTTATGACATGCGGGTGGATAGATGCCAATGGAATCAGCAGGTTTTTGGAAAGAAAACATAAGGGCTGAAGGGTATTTACATGGTTTAAAGAAATGTATGCTCCCATCCAGATAACTTCTTCTTCTTCATGGATGGCCTTGAATCTTTAAGCAAGACAACGCTAAACAACGTGCAGAATTTCCCATCTGGGATAAATAAAGTATCGCTGCAATGAATTGAACTGAATACTTCATAGTATACAAAAGCATGGCTTTGTTTTCAGAAAAATACTTGTTCTGAAATGGACTGGCTGCAGTCCAGATCTTTAACAAATTGAAAACATTGGTGCATCATGAAACGAAAAGTACAACAAAGAAAACCCAGGAGAATGTGGCAGCTTTAATCCTTTATCAGATGAGAATGAGACTCCAAAATTGCAGCCACTGATCTCCTCAGGTCTCATATGTATATAAACTGCTGTCAAAAACATTGGCGATGTTACAGAGAGGTAACCACCAGCCTTTCCCAACTGTTTTGATATGTGCTACTCCCACCAAAATGATCATATTTGTTTCTCAAGATCGTACATTTTCATTATCAGTGCAATATATATTTATAAAATCATTGCGTTCTGTTTTTTTTTATTTAACTTTACACAGCTTCAGCATTTTGGGACTCTAGATTCACTTTTTGTTTGTGTTTTCATACTCGCTGTTGTGATACCTTTGCCACACTGAAATAAATTTATAAGAGTTCATTTGAACTATTGTGTTCGTGAGCTTGTGCCCTTGTCCCGAGGTCTATCTCACTGTGTCACACCAAAATAGTGGTGACTTTCCAGACGTGAGCTGCGTAGTGATGTTATTCAAAGCCACCTAAAGCAGCTTGGGTATACAGTGTAGCATTCCTGATCCTGTAATATCTGTGACTGTCTGTAGTGGCGGTTGTTTTTTTTTTTGCTTTCCAACTCTTTGAGCATCTAGCTTAGATGGTTCCCTGGAGGCTGGGCTATAAGGCCCTCCAGGCCGTCTCACTGACAGGAGATCAGACTACATCAGTATATGCGAGAGGTACAGCAGGATCTGAGGGACGGATCCTATTTCAGCTGATCCAGCACACTGAGAGGTGCTTGCTAGAGACACAAAAAAACAGACTTTGTGTGCTTTTTCTGTGTGTGGACATATGTGCCTAGCTGTGTGTGATGTGAGCAAGTTTCCGGAAAAAAAAAAAAACAGCATTGAAAGACTTTCGTGACTCTGTCTGAGTTTGCGTGTGTATGTGTGCGCGTGAGAGAGCGAGAAAGGGTCCTTATTGGGTGGTAAAAATGTGTGTGTGTGTGTGAGGGAGAGATAGAGGCAGAGAAAGAGAGCGAGAAAGATGGAAAATATGTTTGCCCTGTTCAGACCGATCTGTTTGTGTGGGAGTGCATTAATATCTATGTGGGCTGGAAGGGAGGCTGAATATGCAAAACATTTGGAACAAAGGCTAATAACTCTGAAGTTTTTGTGCGAAATTATGTTACATTTCCTTGAATTCATGGCAGTCGAACAGCTTTTGTTTGGAATAGAAACATAGGCTTCTGTTATTTTTATTTTTATGTACTGCTTTTATTAGAGAGCTCACGGGAATCATAGATTGCAGCGTCTATGGCTAAAATCTTACTTTTATATTTTACTTTTTTTGCATCATCTGTGCTCATCTGTTACTCTCCATAAAACAGGTAAAAGTTATCATTTTTAGTTAATATAACAATAACAAGCACAATGGAAACGAAGGCGATAAGTGTAGTAATCGGAAAGGATTGGAATATGGCAGCACAATTATTCAATGGGCAAAATTCAACTAATTCAACTAACACATTACGAAATAGAGGGAATAAAAAAAGGGATATTGGATGTACAGTATGATGGGATGTTCTGCTCTTAGGATAGCGTGCTAATTTGAAGGATTAAGCGATTCACATTTGCATGTGAATGTTTGTTGGTATAAGTACAGCAAGGAGTGATCATGCTCATGCGAGTGTATGTGCGCCTCCTTGTGCACCTCCTTTTATTTCACTAGTGCAAGGTTGCTGGCAGTAAAGGGATTTGAAAAGTGTGATTTTGAACTTCTTCATGTTAGAAGTCAGTTTGATCAATGTCTGCTGCAGTTCTCTTTTGCTTCAGGGCATAGTGAACCCTTGATAGATGAATCCTTTGTGTGAGTCTGTGGACCAGTGTGTAGGTGTACATTGAGAAAAGCAGAACAGAAACAAGTCGGGGTGTATTGTGTTATGTGTTTGTGACATGTGCGCATTTCCACAGTATCTGCATACTGTATCTTTTAGATGTGGAAGAAATGTGGGTGTTGTCATGCCTCTGTGAGCTTCTGCATCTGTGTCTGTGTGTTATATTTACTGATTCAATCACATATTTAAAGCCTTCTGGTATCATCTTACTCGTAGACTAGTGGCGTCTAAAAAGACACCGATGAGTCTCTGGACTTTATCAGCCAGCCCAGCCTGTCCGCCTGCCAGTCAAGCCTCAGTACCCCATCTGGCCCTGGAGCCCAGCGGCCTGCAGAAGAACCCGTGTGCAGAAAACCTTTTAGCGCTCCAGCAATCCAATTAAGGCAGCTCTTTTTCTCCAGCATTGTTGATGCTGAGATAAGTGTTCTAGTTGATTCCTCAGATCAACTCTAAAAGCACTATTTCATCAAAACCTTAAACTCAAATTGCTGTGAGGATCATTTTGGGTTTCTTCGTATATTTCAAAGAGTTTAGTCAGAGCAGAGATGCTTGTATACACTGACACAAAAAGATGCGCCACAGAGACCTTCAAAATGTGAAATAATGGTGCTGGATAAAAGCTGCTGCTGACAAAATGACAAGGTGCTTGATGAAAAACCATGAAAGGATTTTTTTTTTTTTTTACACTTATGATTTGCAGAAATAGATGGGAATTATACATCTATATATGCTTACTCTATGTGGGAATATGATTGTGTGGTTTCACAAAGACAGGTACAACTTGAAAAGCCTCCATATTTATCTCCTAGTGTTCTGGCAGAGCGTCCGTGAGATGATGGATGATGTCTTCATCGGTGGCCAATTCTCTGAAGTTGCGGTTTGAGCGCTGCACTGAAAAACAAGATTACATTTAATGGACATTCACTCCCATCCAGAATTAACTGCAGGCTAAACACATACAGCTGCTCATAACACTGCATCCAATAAACCATTTCAGTATCCAGTGTTAAAAGTAATGGCTTGGAAACGTGCAAGATAAATCAAATTACTTACAATTCTCACAATAAATTTTAAAGTATTTTTATGGAGTGATAGGGAAAACATCCTCAGTTGTCATTTATGTGAAATAAAATGTATTTACTCACCAAGTAGCAATTTTCAAATAGAGTTTTCATTGAGTAGAGGAGGGATAAGTTGAGTGGAACTTGTGGATCCCTGAGTGAATCAAAGTAGATTAAAAAAAAAAAAAAAAAGTAGAGGCAGTACATTCAAAAGCAGAAAACTGGGTGTGTATGACAATGCATGCCCCTGGGTAGAAAACAGAAAGGCTATGATAATATATTAAATTAAATTAGCAGCTGAAACAAGCAATAATTCATACTGATTATCACTCGACTCCACAGGTGACTGCTTAATCGACTTTCTCATAACTTTTGCTGTACTCTGAAATCAACAAGTAATATGATATAGTGACTGTTCTTTTTTTCCTCATCTATTTGTCACGACAGCGTGAACACCAACCACTCATAACCAAGTTTTCTAGGTTAAAATAACCCTTTTGATTATTTAATGATATAGCTTCAAGCTTTTTAAGACATGGTATGCATAGTCTTCATCAGAGGATGACCTTTAGCATAGTGGGTCCCTGCATAGTTTTCCTCAGGGGGCAAAGATGTGGGTGAAGCTCGGATATATACAGTTGGTGTTGTCAGCAGGATCAATAGCCTTTTCTAAAGTCGTTCCCAGACACATATACAGTACCAGTGGTGGCCTATGTGACAGTGAGATAAAGGCAAAACACTCCCCGGGCTGTTCATGTCTGCCGATCTCCTGTCCTTGCTTTTCCTCCTCCTCCTCCTCCTCCTCAACAGCTCAGAGGAAGATGGATGAATCAAGCTCGCCTGACAGAGATGGAAGCATGCCTTATATTTTTGTGATAAAAAACAATATTGTTGTGAATTAACCTTTCCTTAAAGGCAAGGAAGAACCCCCCCACCACTCCCCAATTCATCCACAACGCCCTGTGCTGAGACAGCTGAAAGCTGAAAGCTAGAGGGTGGGGTCCATGTATATTTACCAACTCTGTGCTCCATCCATCAAAAGACACAGCAAGTTGGCTCCACCTGTCTGTCAGTGTCCTCTCACATTCCTTTGTAATTCCCTCTCTTCCAGATGCTCCGTGGTCTCCCATACTTGATATGTGCATTTTTAAGGAGAGCACTGCCCTCTTTGTCTTAACAGGCTGTGTCCCGGGTGTTTTGTTGCTGACTCTTTACACTCGTGTCCAGTGTCTGTGTGCATTTCCTCAACGCCTCAGGTACAGAAGTAATACGCAGTATCTGAGTCCTACCAAAGTAGGTTGCAGAAGGTAATTTTAGGCTTCGAGGGTTCTGCAAGTCTTGGATTCAGTTTTGGAAGGTGTGCTGAGAGTCAGCAAGTCTTCACTGTTCACACCAAAATATCACAGACTGAGAAGATGTGTAAAATCCTGGTGGAGAAGTGGGTAAGTGTAAATGAGTTAAGGGGATAGTGTAGGGAAAGGAGTGACTGCAGTTTTATTCACAAAGAAAGAGTCGACAAAGATGTTGCTTTTACCAAGGGCCATATTAGCTTCTGAGCCGAAGCCCATTTGCACCTGCCATAAAGAGAAACTTTTCTCCCCAGATTCACATGCTTCCAGCTTGAATGTAGTCTTTATACCATGGGTGAGAAGGGGGTGTACTGTGGATGTATTTAGAAAAAAATGGCTCTGCTTTTTGAACTGTGTTTGCAGAAAGAATAGTACGCCTAAGCTAAAATCTTTGCTTTCACACAGAAACATGGAAAATTGACAAATGCACGCAAATATACCAGGAAAGCATGAGAGTTGGAGTGGAAGTTGAAGTTTGAGTGGAGTAGACAAGTGTCTGGTATAGAAGCAGTTTTAATATGTTTGCCTGTCTCCCTGCTGGCCTCCCCTCCCCCTTTCAGGGACGGCACTAATGCCATTAAGTGTGGGACAGATCTGTTCCATGTCTGCAGGCCTGCCAGTCTACTGGTCTGCCTCGAGACCACTCTCCATCTAATCCTATCCTCTCTTTCCCTCTATCCTCCACCTCCCCTCCACGCCAGAGACAGGAAGAGGCGGCTGGGAGAAAAATCTAATAAATAAATGAGAGGATGCAAGAGGAAAAAAATATATAAATTAAGTTCTCCGTTCTCGTAAATCATGTTGCCAACTTCCAGTAGACAGGAGGGAGGAGCTTAGGGGAGAGATTGGGAGACCATAGGTTGAGAAGGGAGGGAGAGGAAGCGAGTAAAAGAGACGTGAGATTGTGAATAGAGAGAGAAAGTGGTGCGGGAATTGTTTCTATTCCACCCTCGACCAAGGCCCGGCTCTGGAGACTTAGCGGCGAGGTGTTTTTAATTGATTTTTGATTAGATAGACATGGGGGAGGGGGGTTGTCCATTAGCAAGAGGGGAATGAACCTCTGAGAGGAAGTGAGTGAGAGAGGAAGGTACAATGAAGGAGAGAGAGAAGAGCTGAGATAAAGAATTATAAAAGACACAAGCAAATGACAAGTACATATACATGTGAATGCATTTGTTATGCACTTTCATATATACCAGTGGTGCATGTGTGTGTGTGTGTGTGTGTATAGATATATAAGTATATGAAACATCTAACACATAGAAGACACCACACCCAAGGGCAGAGGTATTTCATCATCATTTCATCATTTTATTTGAGGGATTTTTCATTTAAAGGGAAGAAGAGAACCTAAACCATACCAGCAAAAGGCTCCCAACTGTATAAAGGAGCTGCATCTCTGAATTGTTTCATCACCAGGCTCTGCAAAAGTTTTTTAACGGTCTATCTCATGCAATTAAACACAATTTTTATGGTGCGCTTTTTTATGATTATTATTTCAACTTGTTTACATTCAGTAATGGCCTTAACTTGTAAAGTGCATGTGGAACATAGCCAATGTTTTTATGGACTGGATTCAAATTACCGTCATATTTACAAGGAATTTCCAAAAATAGTGTAGCTCATAGTCCACTTTACCATTTATTAATTTTGACTGATAAAATCAGACCCATGGTTCACTGTTCACTCTCTGTATCACTTACTGGTAAATTACGAAGGAGAGGCTTTACTTCTGGTGCAACTGAATAGAAAAAAAAGCAGTCATGAGGCAACGTATGCTGCTGCTCTTATTGTGAAACAATCCCAGGAAGAACGACATATCATTAAAAATCTTGCCAGTATATATAATCAGACAAGACAACTACAACTAAACTATGACTAAAGCTTGATCATTTATTGGTATTTAACTTGCACATGATCATTTTTTACAAAAGAGTGACAAAACACAACTACTTATTTGTTTTTCTGACAGAGCATCTTCTTACAAAGTTTTACCTGTAGTTTTATAACTTATTATTGCACAATGTGACTCCCGGTCAACCAAGATTGAAGCCTCAAGTAAAAAAAAAACAAAAAACAAAAAAAAAAAACATGCTAAGCGACACTCCTGCTTGCACGAGTCCATAGAAACTGCTTGACACTGAGAGTAAACTGTGAAGGCCTACAATTATGCAAATGTTATAAAGAGTGTCTCCTTCTATTTGGTAGTTAGCCTTGCCTCAGTCTCAGTATGGATATTTGTTATTTGGAGATGGAATTACATTATTTATGCTCAGACTTACTGCTTCATGGTTTAGATAAAGCATTTCAAACATGTTTAGTGTGATTGCACTGTAAGTGTCCCTCAGTGCCAATAACAGTTAACACAAAAACTCCTGCTTTATTCTCTGACAACTGAAGCTAAAGGCCTGATTACATTATTGTGTACAGTTCATTTTTCTTGAGCAAACCTAAATAAAACTTAATAAACCTGATGTTTCTTGTTTTCATATAACTTCACCAATGCTGTGCAATGTTTGGTATGGTCATAAACCTTTAGGATTGCACATCTATTGATGTATAATTACAGAGCTGAGGAAGTATAATTATTGCAGTTTAGCCTTTAGATTTGCGTTATTCATATAATGTTGACATTTTATTTAATAATCGGTGTCTGTTCTTAGATTAAAGTTTAAGTTTCTGTTTTATTTCTAAACAAACACTTTTGAAATTTTTTTTATTTTGCATATGTAAAGAACCTACACTAATATGATAAAAGCAAAAAGGAATTTACTGTCGTTATTAGAAATCCCATGTGGGCAGTTGTCCTCTTCTAGCACAAGTTCTCTACTCAAGGCCTGGGATCTTGAGGGTTCTCTGCAGTATTTTTGCTGTTCCTAGGATTGTGCTCTTCTGAACTGAGATCTCTGATGTTGTTCCTGGGATCTGCTGGAGCCACTTGCCCCCGGCTTGGAGGACACAGCTCTAACTGCCCCAACCGCTGGCACCACTGCTGTCTTCACCTTCCACATCTTCTCCATCTTTCTCTTCCATCTTTGGTATTCATCCACCTTCTCTCTTCTTGCTATTGATATTGTTTGAGATTGCTCTAATCAGTCACCAATGCTCTCATCTGGAGTTTGTCAATGACCACAATGCCTATAGGCATCGCCTATTTATTGATGATGATCTGGACTGGTGATGGCTAATATAGTATAGACCTAATGGAACAGCAAAAATACT
>JAOWBL010000023.1:6707059-6742926 GCA_028564865.1 Zenarchopterus dispar
AACACAACATGGCATTCTCTACCATAAATTAGATTTGCACCTCCAGCAAACTTTCACTTTGCTCCTTCGTAACTTATCTCAGTTCTCATAAGTTTTCAAGTCTCCAGGCTCCAGCCTCCCCCCCTTCTTTAACTCTCATCCTCTTGGTCAGTGAAGCCGGTCCCAGCTGCACTTAAACAGAAACCCAGAGCTGCGGACGTAGACACATTCACACACTCCCACTCCCTCACCGATTCCCTCTGAGGCACATAGGGTTAGAGTAATATCCAAAGTGCAGGTGGGACCTCGCTTTTGTAGTGAAGCTGAACAAAGCAGGACGAGAGCATGAGCCAAGTAATAGAGTGATGATCAGTGCTGAGACAGAACAATCAAAGGGGGGAGGCCGATGGTGGGGGTACTGTTGGACTAAGGGAACTTGCACACTAATTGTATCATATGACTAATTGGTAAATTAGTGAAACCTATTTCAAGGCGCCAGGCTTAGCTTTGGGGGACACCCACAGCTCATTATAGACTCATATTCTGGGCAGAGGAGGAGAAAAATAAAGGAAATTATACAATTGCTCAGGTGAGAATGGCAATTAAGCAAGTGCTTAAGAAGAGCAGGAAATGAAGCCTCATACACGCATAATTTACTATCCTCTCTTGTGTCCAGCTTTAAATCACCACCGATCCAAGGCATGTCGGAGAGGGAGTAAGCACTGTATGTGTTAATATGTATCTGTTTGCTTTTTCTTGTTTGTTCACATGCGAACATCTATGCATGAGTATGTTTTGTAATGTTTGGAGATAAATATGCATTATGTATAAGAATCTCCCTACTCATGTTATTGAGTTATGCTGCAAGTTTTGATTACTTCTTTAAATGAAACTATTATTTTAAATGATGTTACATAAATGATGAGTATGTTCTCCTAGTAAAGCAATTTTTTACTCTACCTCAACAACATTTTTTACATGGGTTAACATGGGGTCAACTTAGTTTAAAGTGATACTATGGCTAATTTAATTCACTGCAGCAAAGACCTCTATTTTAAAATCAGGCCAGTTAACTTTAGAGGAAATAAAAGCTAATTTAAACCTTACATATCACAAGTATGATGACAGATCGCTCAACAGATGAGAATAATAGCTCTTAGATATGAGAGATAGCTGTTCAATTTTTCATTTGTGGCTCTAACTGTGAAGAATATACAGTATGAGTTTTACTTCAAATTCCACGGAAGACTTGCTTTTCATTGCTGAGTGTGCCACTTCTGAGGAAACAGTTGGTCAGTGAATAGGAAAAGTTTGAAATATCATATTAGGACATGGTTGAAAGGAAGGCAATAATCATAAGGGATGATTAGTGTAACTGAGTCATCTACCTTTTTTTCTGTTTCCTCTATCTAAAGGCATGTCTTTCATGTATTCACAGAATATGTATTCAGTAGTTGTAGAGGTCAGACAAAGAACTTCTCTCAATGAGTTGTTAACCTTCAGTCCTGCTCTTTTATTACTTCCCTTCAATCCCATTCCATTGCATCTGCTTCTCACTCTGTCACTTCATGTTGAGCATTTTTTCGCCTGGCCTTGCCTTCTCTTTCACTTCTGCACTATCTCTGCACGATCTTTTTTAGGGACACTTGCAATATAACCACAAGGACACCACTGCTCTCTCCAAAATCCTGTCACCCAACCCTCCCAAACTAATTTGCCAGGAGTAAAACTAATATTGTCTTTAATCAGATGCAATTAGGACTGCAAGTTAAGATCTCTTCCCAATTAAAACTCATTAGGCCATAATGTCATTAGGAGTGCCTTGAGTAACCACCACTTGCACAGACAGCCCACTCGTCACAAACAACGGTGTGAGTCAATATCTTTGTACCACATGAACGATTTATTGTGGGACAAAACAGAAAGAAGGACAGTCAGGTGTGAAGAATCAGGCTTTTCCCTCCCCATATAGTTAACAAAAGTTTAACAAGAAAAAACTTTTAGACTTGCATCTGTTTAGAATAACTTATATTAATGAATGATTCATCATTAACCAATACAAGGCAGATATTGATACACAAGAACGGGAAAATAGAAGGAGTGCCTGTTGTCTAATCATGTCTAAACTACTTTACAGTAAGTTGTGAGAAAATTCTGAACAATCCCATGCAGAAAACAAAACTACTGAAGGTATATTAAAACTTTCAGTCTCTTTTTCATGTCCAGTAGCAGTACTTCATTGATTCCCATGCTCGCTTTTGAATAATTTTTCTGAAGTCTTGGGACAGAACTACCTTGAAATAAATGTACCGAGGGCACACAGATGAGGATTCGAGATAGATTGAAATTCATGTTATATTACCTTACTTTTAAAAGTGTTCGCAAAACACCACTTTTGTTTGGCATAACTAGAAATCTTAAAGTATGTTGTTGTATCAGTTTATAAGCTTTCAACAACCGGTGCTGGACCATTCATTTTAAATATATGGTCTTTTCTGTTAATACAAATTTTAAAAAAGAGTAAAAAAGATATGCATCTTTGCAAGTTCTTCACACATGTGGGGAGGGCCTCTAAGATGTCTGTGTGACACCAATCAGCAGTAATTACCTTAGAGGTTAGAGTTTTCCTCTTGCCTCTAATTGGCCTTTGCTGTCAATCAACAAGTGATTTTCTGTTTAAAATTAAACTAAGGGGAATGATAGAAGCAGCAATGGCGGGATAATTGAAAATAATTGTGCAAACTGTAGATTTGAGAAGTTGGCTTCATCAGCACTGCGGGGGCGGAATATTAGCATGTGGAGAGAGAAAGAGGTGAACAGAGGGAAAGACGGATCTTAATGATAATGAACAAAACACTTGTCTCCATTTTGTCTCCACCCCCAAAGATCTGTGTACTTTATTTGAATAATCAGCCCATGCATGTCTCAGTGTCACATGCATGAGTGAAGATGAGCAGCTTTGATCTCTGTATCCTGAGTTTCAGCAGCTACCCACCAGCCGGAGGGCATACATCCAGACCCCGGACTAAAAAGCCCCTCCAGCACAGTTAACATCTAACTCTGTGAAACAATATGTTGCCCGGGGTTTCAGTCGTTATGCTGTTGTTAAAATTTTGAATCGGGACAGAGCATGTGTGAGCCTGACAACGGGAAAATGAGAATGTCTGTTTATGAATAATTCATGTTTGATTTAAAGTTGCAGTCTAAATATGCAATATAGGCAGTTTGTGCAAACATTTGCTTAACTGTGTATTTAAAATGTAAAAGGAGAATAAACTGTATAAAGACCTCAAAGTAAAATGTGCTGATGTGCACAAATATTTTTTGAAGTTTCCTATTGGATGCAATAAGCATTTGCCCAATCAAATTTGCCCAAAATATATGAAACAAATTTGTATAAATAGGTTCTCTTTTTGCTCAATTTGATAATCTTTAATAGCAGAACCACAGCTAAGTCTGTAACTGTATGAGTTACAGACTTTCAAAAGGACTCACACATGCACACACTGCATATAACCTCTGTTTCATTTGCATATATTTAAAGATTGAAGGTACGCACAATGTGCATAAATGCAAATGAGTTTTAAGAGAACCGAGTCATTGAACTGACCCCAGCAGCTGACATCAAGCCATAAATGAGTCTTTACTGTTTTTCCTGTTGGAACACTTTTCGGCTCCTTAATTTTTGTGGTCAGTGACAAGTTCCTGCGTAGTGATAGAAGTGATGTAATAGTGCATACTCTATATCGCTACATGTTTCCATTATTTGACTATGATCAAAATATAGTACGGACATACTGAAACCCTGATAGCTACAAATGTTTGATGTCTCAGACCACAGCTTGAGTTGTTTTCTCGTATTTCTCTTTCATCTATATTCTGACTTATTTTCCCGTTGCCCTCATTCTCTTCTCCTCCTCTTCCTCCTCCTTTTGAATGTTTCATGCTTGCTTGTCTGTTTCAACTGCTTTGATTATCCACACCTGTGACTCACTTTGCATGATCAACATATAAGCTCCTTTTAGCCATGCTAGTGTCCCAGTGGCTCATCCAAGTGGTTTGTGTTTGTATTTCCACTCTGTTAGTTGTCAGGCCTGTCTTCTGTTAAGCCCGTCTCTGACCAGGTTGTCTGTGTTAGTC
This sequence comes from Zenarchopterus dispar, assembly GCA_028564865.1. Taxonomy (NCBI): domain Eukaryota; kingdom Metazoa; phylum Chordata; class Actinopteri; order Beloniformes; family Zenarchopteridae; genus Zenarchopterus; species Zenarchopterus dispar. The sequence continues at coordinate 6,711,179 of JAOWBL010000023.1, forward strand.
TGACATTCTGCATACTTAGATTTTTACACTACAAGCCACATTGTCCAGTTTTGATAAAATTTGGATTTAAAGGTTCACGTTTATAACTACAAGAGTCTTATATTTGACTTTCATGTGAACACAAAAGTCCCCTAAAATGACATGCAAGAGCACCAGGTACCTGTTAGCATGTTCTTTGTATTAACTAACAAACAAGTATCTCAAATGTTACAAAACACACACTGATCAAGAACATTATCCCTCATTCTCAATAACTGTGTTAAATCGCTGTAAATTTTAGACTTTCATTTCTTTATCATTGTAAGTTAACATATGAAAGAATATTGCACTTTGAAGCTTGGAAAAGGCGTTTGTATGGTAGAAATCTGACCGTTTTTGTGTTAGCTGAGCACTTTCCCTCAATGAAGTTTGTGTCTCCCAGGTTGCATCATTTGGTCACATGGAGTTGCTGTTTTGATATAATGGAAACACACACACACACACACAAAAACATCAAATTCAACCAGAAAGCAACAGAAAAATTATATACTTTTAATCTCATTAAAACATTTGACCTGAGATAAATCAAACAAATATCTAATTGATAAAATAGCTTGGGTTTGATAACTTACGTGTAGCTGTGACCAACCACAAATAATCCCCCTTCTTGTTTTAAAGGGACAACACCAACAACCTCCTCCACCTTCCTCCAAGCTGCAGTCCTCCATTCACTGTCCATGCAGGCGGGCACTAAAGGATCTTAGACCAGAGGGAAACCTGATACAGACAAGTATTCACCCTCTGATACAACCAGAGCAGTGGACCTGCACCTTCACATATGCAAATGCGAGATGTGATGTCAACTTTGACTGGATATCTGTCTCATACTGGGCACCCTTACTTGCAGAAAGTTGAGCAGAGCAAAGCTCAGAGTGGCCCAGACACACCGCCTTCCCATAACCCCTTACATAGTTCGTAAACATGCCTCTTTGCTTTCCATAGAAAATTAATAGGACGTCACAAGCTCTTAACCACGTGCAGCTGAAACAGTTTACCTTGGCCTATTTTCTGTGCCATATACATCACCTTCCTGTGCCAGGTTATCCACTCACTGCTATGCAGATGATGTGCAACTTTATCCATCATTTTTGCCAGATGACCCCACAATCTCTACATAAATCTCAGCTCTCTTCAATCTATATGCATAGACTGAAATAACACCACGTTCATCTTAACTTGTGTAAGACTCAGGTCCTGGTTATCCCTCCCCATCGTTGGATCAACTAATCCCCAAGGTGAAACTAATTCATTGACATATTAACACATTTTCCTTGTTAATTAACTAAAACATCAACAAAAATATCACCTCTACTATTTTTACTTCTGCCAAGGTTACAAAAACTTTGCGTATCTCAAGTGATGACCGGTTATCTTTCTCTGACTATCTTTCCTCTGTCTCATAGTAATGCTGTTTTGCACTTTACATTGTATATAAAAAATCAGGCCATGCCTGACTCAATATACCACTCAGCTCTTGGTATGGGTCATAGATATTTCCTGCCTGGACTGCCTCATTGCTGTCCCAGCTGGCCTACCAGCTTGCTCAATAAAACCTCTAAAAAACGTCCAGAACACAGCATCTGGTCTTTAATCAATCAAAAATTAGGCACCTCTGTTCATTGACCTTGACTTTGCTTCTCATAATAGTTTGAAGGAATATGAAAAAAACATGCTATGTGTCTTTTTATACAGTGTATGTAAACTTCTGGTTTCAGCTGTGGCTGTGACACCCACAACAGATTTCTGTGGCTGAATTTCTAAAGTATGGGTACCTGGCAATGTTTTGATCATAATTTAGATCGCATTAACCTGTATCTCTTAAGTTTTAACCAGCAAGAGTAAGCTCTGGTACTTCTACCCTGAATAAAATAGAAGTGGGTATGAAAAATGAAGGACTGACTTAATAAATTATACTTTATCAGCATCAATGTCACTGATAATGTTTCTAAATACTTAGATATGGTTGCACATATTTTCACCTCACAGAGCACCCATAACTGCTGTCAAACATTGTTTAAATCAACTGATTTTGTTTCATTGGCTGACGTGGATCCTTCACTAAACCTTTAATAGAACCAAGATTGTGGATGAAGTTAAGCATTTACTCCCATCAGTGGATAATTTCTAGAAGAGAGTCCACTAAGGTTCAAGTTTTGTTTATAATTTCTTACAGTACAGAAAAGAGAGAAAAAAGAGAGAGAAAGTATGGTATGTCTTCATAAAAGCTTTGGACATGAATACAGACAAAACAATTATGTTATAGAGTTTAAGGATAAAAACATGGGTATATGTTTACATGGGCATATTAGACTGTAATAAAAACGTTGGTGAAATAATATGGCTAGACTTTAATCAGAAATTGATTTATTTCATTGGGTAACTAGGATTCTTCTCTGAACCTTTAATAGTACCAAGGTTATGGCACTATTACAGGTTCAGTACTATATTATATACATTAATCAGAGATGAATAAGTTCTCATGTGTGTATAGTAAAGGGAACATAGTACGGCACCTCAGTTTTCCTAACTCGTGTAATAAAACTAAAAGCTGTTCACCTTAAAATGATTTTCTTTCTTTATGTTGGGCAAGCAAGTCGACCATTGTTGCTCAAGTTTCCTTCAGCATTCTCAAGATAAAGTAAAACCTTTAAATAGGCTAAGTCCATGTTGAAGGCTGAGCACTTTTCAGTGCACAGTTGCTGCCTTCTGTCATGATTTTTATTGACTCAAAAGAAGCACTTGTTGTATATATGCTCCATTACATCTGAGAGACTGGTGCTGACTCTGGTTGATGATGGGCAGTTTTTGCCCTGAGGTTCTCAAAGCATAGAAATCCAACCTGGTATTAATGATAATTAAATTAATTTGAAGCTTTATACAAATGCTTGAGAATTTTACAGAGGAAACCGCGTACCACCGCGTCCCTAGTAGTAACATTAATCAGGCTCAGTCTACTAAATTTTCCTCTGTGGGAGGATTTGTGTGCCTGATAGAGGAGAAATACTGACAAGCTATTGGGACCGAAAGTGGCCCTCATTTTCACTTATTTGTCAGGTCTTCTATGTCTTCTGTTTCTTCCCCCTGCTTATCCCATCCTCAAGAGCTGCTTACCTTCAACATCTCTTAAAAAAAGAAAAAAAAATCTATCCTGTAGTTTACATTTCCATACGCTGCCAGTGGCGCCAGGCAGAGTGGATAATTGGGTTGAAAGTGGTCACTGCGAGAGCAGGATAGAAAGGGATACAGAGAAGGCCAACTTAAAAAAAAAAAAAAAAAAGAAAAGGAAAAAAACACAATCCATTACAGGATGGGCTCTTTTTTTCCCCTTGACTCGTCATTTTGCCATACTGCTCTTAACCACTTGTGCAGCTGAAAAAGATTTACCTTGGCCTCCTATTCTCTGTCACTCTGTTCCTGCCTCCCCCAGAGCCTCGCACCCGCCCAGCCTCAGCCTCATCCATATTCATCCTGTGTTCGCGTTCCCTTTCTTTCTATCTCTCTACTGCACTCTCTCATCCTATGTCTCACTGTGTCACCCACAGTGTGGCGTTAATACACCAATTAGTACTAAGAGCAGATAATGGACTCTGTCATATCACAAAAGGAAAAGAGAGACACAGAGACGGAGCAACTGAAAAAGAGAAAAAAGGGAGCAAGATTGAGAGTGAGGAAAAGGGGAGCGAGGGAAAGAGATGCTAGGAGTTTCTTTATGGATGTAATCTCTGAAAATGTTGAAATGCCGCACTTGCTGTGAACATCATGATGGAAAGAGAGTGATGGTAAGAGAGCTCTGGTGGTCACAGGTTGCTATAAAAATCAGAGGTTTTAACTCGATGCTTTGCAGTCCCCAGATGTGACTATTTTATTTTTTTGTCTGCCTGGACTCTTAACCCCTTTCATTGCTCGTCCCTTTTTAGTGTTGAATATAGCATACAGGCTCCTTTGCTTCCATCCCACTGTGTTTAATCCCCACACCTACAGACCTTCTACTGCAAATGCAACACATGCAGGTAATGTTTTAAGACACACAGTGTTTGTTTTCTTCTCTTTTTTTTTTTTATTTGAGAGGCAAATGCATTGTGAAGTTATGCATTGTAGGTTTTAATGAAGGTCTAATCAACATCAAGCACAAAGTTTTCCATTTCATATCAAATAATAATCATATCTCAACCAAAAGTCATGCAAGTGTGATTCTGCAAATTATTTTATACATTGCACTGTGAACTGTGACGAAGTCTTGCAAAAAGAAAAAAATTGCTTTTGTAGTTAGAAAAGGTAATTTTTCAATGAGTACCAAATATAAAGCCGTATGAGCATGAAAATCTCAGATATTTGTGAAAAAGGATAAGGTATTATATAGACAATGGTTTTGTATAAACATGAGCTCTGACTAGAAAAAAATGGCATTAGTGAAACATGAGCTAGAACAAATTAAAATATTCCAGCTGTATGAATCTATTTTTCCTTGCAGAAGAAAACAAGATATATTCAGGTAAACAAGGCCAGTGAGGTTTTGTTGTTAAATGCTGCCGTATTATGCAAGGCACCGCTGCACTGAGAATGTAAATGCGACATGAAACTCAAACAAAAATATATTATTATTGTTAACAACAATGACTGAGATTTACAGAATAATAGCTAAGTCTGAATGACTTTAAAAATTCCTCGCTTAACGGCAGAAGCCTGTAGAGAGTTTTTACATTTATTTTTTTTAATTTCCCAAGTCCCTCATCCATTTCAATTACTATATTCAACAACACAGGACTGAATCTTTTTATTTAGCTAAAAGCAGGAAAGCTATTACGTTGTTTTTGTTGAAGTCTGTACCTAGATCTAGCTGAATTTCAGTATCCAATTGGATTTTTGATAGTTACATCAATTCATAAACACCTAAATAAATACGATGTATTTTACTCTATGAGATTTTGAAAGAATCTCTTTTCAATGACATTTTGAACTACTCTGTGTGAATCAAAATAATTTGTTATGCTTACATTTTATATTCTTTAACTTTCTCAGATAAAACCACTGCTTTTATAATTGAGCAGTAAGGGATTGCGCTGTATGCGATGGTCACACGTTCATGTTAAGTAGGCCAATCAGTACAATGTTAGTCACAACTGCTGTTGCTAAGAGACTGGGGCACGATGCACAATTGCTCCGACTTCACAAAGTATTACTTGATGTTTTACATACCAACAAAATTTTGACTGTTAATGGCCCAAACTGCACAGTGGGTGGTGAGGTTTATGTACAGTTTAACCAAAGAGTGCAGTGGTGTGACTAATATCTGGCTCTGGAAAAATGAGATTGCTATACAGTGCAAAGGCCATTATGTTATCTGATTATTGACACTACAATAAGACAACCCATGAAGGTCAATTCACAAGATTTAAAAGCACTATACCATAGTAGGTGCTCTGGGACAGAGGATTAAATGGAAAACCTATGCAGAACCTCTACAGTAAATGCAGATTTACCCATCATAATAGAAACTGACAAAATGATTTTCAGAGTTGACACAGAAAAAAAATGTAACATGCCCTGTGCACTGGTGCAATTATTGTATGTGATATAGAAGTTGAATAATTTCATTTGGCAGAGTAGCTTGCCCTTTGCTCACCTGCAGACAAAAAGCTGCCTGGATTAATCCATAATTTTTACTATCCCAAATTATCCTCAGCGTGATATGAAATGAAACTTTTAAACAAGTCAGTATTATAGATTTGGTGGTTTTAAAGCACATACAGCACAAAATGTTCCCACTTGGATATGTATACAGATGAACAGTTCAAATTGTATGTAAATTGTGCTGGATAGAGGTTTGCAGAAAGGTAAAATATTACATTTCTCATCTTTAAATTACTTTGGAGATGACACTGGTGACCTTGGTGAGAGGCCACAACTGGATACCAACTGGATTGACTGAAAATGTTTGTATTTTTCTCTTTTTAAATTTCTCATTCAGTCAGCTTTACATTTATAAAAATATGTCATTCCCTCATGGTCTTACTTGACGTTGGATATTTTTGCTATAGGTGTAATTTTAACATAAAGCATCTTATACATACATCCACATGATCAGTAAACAAGACACCATATGTGACTAAACACTGATGTACAATATAAGACAGAAATCACAAAGCAGAATATGTAATCTACATCTTAAAGTTATCTTGGTATATTCAATTCATTATACTGTGTGGTAGGCCTACCATTTTGTGGCATGATGTTACTTCAAGTAAATCCATTTAGTGTGTCTGATCGCCAGATAGGCAAATAAAACTAGCACTTGTCCATCATCAACCAGTGCTAAAAGCTAATTGAATTGCCAGTAGTTCAGTGAGCCAAGAAGAAACATGGTCTCACAGTGAGAGAAATTCCAACTCTGCCCAAAAGTGCCTCTGCCTCATGCAGTGTGTCATTCCTTGACTCACTCTCCTCCCCTAAACCAGAGTACAGTTGGCAGGCTGAGCCTTTTTCTAGATGTTCATACATTTGTGCATTGTGGTTTCATTATTATTTATCCCTCACTTTCAGTTGAAATCATCCTACACAACACCTGAATTACACATTCATGACAATCCTTCAGGTTAGTACTGCACACCATCTAGGGTTTTTTTTTTTTTTTTTTAATAATTTGACCAACACTGGAATAAGGACAAAAATAATATTAAGAAAATAAACTTTAACACTAATTTTGAAAAATAACGTTCATTCTTAGAATTAATATATTGACGTCAGTTTACACACACACACATGCATGCACACACACATATGTGTGTGTACATATATACATATATATATATATATATATATATATATATATATATATATATATATATATATATATATATATATATTCTCACATGGCAATTTGTTTTAAAGTACAGTTGACAAAATCTGCAAAGCTAAATGGCGTAATATAAAATCCAAAATAATATACACTCATACACTATCAGATAAATAAAACTTTTAAATCAAGTTCACAGACGTATTCTGCAGAATTGCAAGATTGCAATCAAATTAATTTTTCAGGCAACCACAGCGGATCAACGTTTTAAGGAGCTGTACAGTCTCCTGAACCACACCTATATAAACCACGTGGGTAAGGCAATTAAAAAAAAAAAAAAAGTGCCATACCTACAAATAATTTGTGGGCGGTCCGAAGTGACACATTGTCCTGCCCTAAGTTATACCTGGTTAATTGTATCTAAACAATCTTTAGGATGCAAAACTGAATGTAAAATCCGATGACGCGAAATGCGCTGGGTTGCAATAGGTCTGATGCAAAGCTGCAGAGGCTGAAGACACCGTGTGAATGGTCCTGATGAGAGTGTTCCCTGCCTGCCGACAAAAGAGGGGAAAGAGACGAAAGATCCGCTCTGTGCGTCAGGACGCACAAGATAACCGCATATGGCCTGTGTCCTGTCCTGACACCAGCTGGACATGCCAAGCCGCTGAACTGCGTGAAGGTGACGAGTTTTGATGAACAGTTTCGGGGGGGAAAACGAGCGTGAAAAGAGCCACATCAGACATCCAAGAGTCTGCTTTTCCTTGCATGCAGACGTTTTGCGACGGTGGCACATTTGCTGACACGCTCCCCGTTTAACCAGCGACGGACTTAAACCTGCAACACGATTATCTCCAACTTCAGCCTCCTCAACGCTTTTTTTTTTCCATTTTATTTTTTCACCTTTTTGTTTAACATTTCATTCATTGTCAGCGGTGAAGTAACTCACGTGTCATTTCTGTTTTTACCCTTAACAATGGTGTCGTCGCTGATATTTATTTTGATACCCCAGACGGGCGCATTTTCGGGATAATCGCTCCTGTCCATAAGGATTTCCCACCACTGCCTCGTCGGGTGGATTTTTCCCCCCCTTTCGTTTATTGTCGCTTCGTGTTTAAGATAGCAACCCATTAATTTTTAATTCTTATGCATCTGCACGAAGACGGTACCAGAGAGGAGAGAAAAAAAAGTCAGAGCAGTGGGGGAGAAAAGGAGAAGGAGGCGAGTGAGAGGAGAAAGGAGAATGAATGAGACACACTGAGCCATCAAGAAGGAGACTGGAGGAATCGAGGTAAGACGGCCAGTTTTTATTTCATGTGCACTTAATACACTATATTTATATGTCAGTGCGACAATAATAACATAATGCATGCAGCAAAGAGGCGCCCCGTATCAACCTCTGTGAGGTGTCCGGGCGTGTAATCCGAGAGATTTATTTAATATTTAATGGAGTTCATGTTTACGGTGCGTCAACTGCGGTCGGTCCAATTTAAAATGAGATGTTCTAAATCTAGTCGGATCTGTGAGTAGTCTTGATTGTGGGTCATAAACTGCACCATGGCGTTTACGCAGACACATTCGGGCAATTCTCATCAATGCATATAGTCTTTTAGCTTGGATAGGACAGTTTGCTTGTCCCATTAAAAAAAACCAAACAAACAAACTATATGGTGGAAGGTTTTTAGCTGACCGGAACACCGAGGTGAATTATTGTTCTGCATGCAGAGCTCATTACAAGTGACGAACTGCGCGTTTTTCATCCACACTAGCAGCAAAATGATAAAAGTATCCAATTTGGACTCCCTCTCCTTTCATGAGAGCGCAGGATCCTTTCAAGGGAGAAAGAAATTAAGCATCTCATTGAGCATTAGAGGAATGAATGCATCAGAGCAAAGTGTAAAGCTCTTGAGTGAACTGCTCTGTCCATTCCCACAACATTAATCCTGTACCTGTCAAATCATTACCTATAGACTAGTCCTTTTTCAGAGCCTCTGAAGTGAGCCGCAGAGAGCCCTGTGGCTCAGGGTTAGGACTCCTAATTTATCTGAAATCCAAAGTAGAGAATATGTATTCCACAAGTGGCACCTTGATTGATTCGTGTCTAAACATCACTTCTCTACAGTCTTCATAAAACGTGTCCGGAGCACTATCCTAGTACATCTAAATTTAATCAGATGCGACTCCATAATGTTTCGAGGCTCATGCCACGAACACTGGCACCATTACACTATTACTATGCTGAACTGATTCCCAATTTAATAATAAAACATGTAATAAAAAGACATCAACAGCCCATGTTGCGGTGATGACAAATGAAATTAAACTTTTGTCTTTGTGTGTTCTCGTGATAAAATTATATCTGAGGATTCATGCTACAAACACTCCAAAAGCAGTTATTTTCGACTTGTCAGACTTTACCTCATTTCACTGGTGTCCATTGTGTTTACCCTGCCAGTTCTTGGGGAAAAATTGGCATGTCTACTATTCTGAAGGGGCTGAATGGAATTCAAATTCTTCAGGTGGTAAAACAGCAATATTGCAGCTGTCTGATTGCGTTATCTGGGCATTCAAGAAAGCAGGCTTGGAATTGGTTTACTGCCAAACACACTCCCCAGGAAGACAGAAGGATTTATTTCCCCCTTGTCTGTGTGTCACATCACCTTCAGAAAAATTATTCTTGGCTTTCAGTGCTTGAATAATAGTCATAAATTATCATTGCATTAATGATCATCAGACATTTAACAAGTTACTAATTATAATTTGATTTATTTCATTGTGAATGTTCAGAGGCTCTGCAGTGAAGTGGTCAGGATTTGATAATAATATTAATTCTCTGAATAATATGCAGAACTTCCCGGCGGATCTTTTTGTATACAGTAACAGAATTACTTAGCTATTTTTTTGCTTCTGGATTTTTTCCTTTCTAAAACACATGTGCCTGAAGCACATGCATGCACAGATACTACATGGACTGGATTTATCCTCATCCACAAATGAGAACTTGTGTACACACTTTTTTCTTTATAAATGTAAAACATAACTCTCAACATGAGCACTCTTAAAAATTTCCTCTGCATTTTTGTCACTCTCCCCTTTATGCAATATTTATGTACCCCCTACAGCTCTCAGACAAGGCTGACTAAATGAATATGTTAATCGAAAATAACCAGAGAGACAAAGCACTGATATGAAATTCAGAAATGACCTATGATGTTTCACACCCTCACGGCAGCGACATGTACTACATTGATGCTTATTTGTAAAATAATAACCTTCACTTGATTTTAAAAAAAAAGATAAAAGGTTTTGGTATCATTTTAACATTACATGGGGTTTTAGTTTTTACACCAAAGATATAAATGATAACAAGAACCACATACTGAAAGCTACAAGCCAAAAGAAAACATGACATTTAGATTTAAAAAAAAATTCTTTAACCTGCGGACGTCATTGACCGCTATTATTATTATTTTTTTGTAACAGGAAAACATTATACAATAGCTGCAGTAGGCTTTGGGTTGCAAACAACATCTTTTAAAGGGCAGCGAAGATTATATAGGATGGACATGAATTGAAGCAATATAACCACATTCACCAGCCGCTCTATTAAATGCATCTTCCTTTGTGAGGTTAAAAAAAAACCCTCTATTCTTGTCTCTAATATGAATGGGCAGGTGTGCTCTGATTATTGGTTCTGTTGTTTTTTCATTTTGAAAAGTACGGTTTTTAAAGAAATGACCATTCACGCTCATCTTCTGAACAACTTCGAATGACGAATCAAACCAGCATGCATGTTTTTAGACTTTGGATGGAAGCTGGATCGTATCGAGAAAACCCACAAAGACACAGGGAGGGCGTGCAAACTTTAAAAAGGAAGCCTCCAGTCAGAATTTGGAGCAATAACTTTCCCGCTTTGAGGCAACTGTGCTAACCACCACACCCCCATAGTCAAGTTAAACCTTCAAGCGTTTACGTGCAGCTAAACAAAGCGCATCGTCATTTCGCTGTGATACCTAAGGATTTACAAATTCTTTGCATATACTAACCAGTGAGACTAGTAGATATCAAACATTTTTAGTGTTTAATGTTCGATACACTCAAAAACACAGTTTACTTTACACTACTTTGTGACAGTACTGAACAGGTGATTTCAACAGTTGGATAGCAATATTTTCTGATGTTGGGCTTAATCTCAGCGTTCCCTTTTTTGATGATAAAAGGTTTCCAGATATGATATCCGATTAGAACTACAAGCCACGCGAGCTGGTCTGCGAGTCCAGAGCTCATCTTACTGTAGTCCAAAGAACAAGGGAATTTATTTTAAATTATCATGCCCAAATAGATTTGTCCCAACTCTACCGTATTTGTAATTTTAATGAAAAGAAAACAAACCTTTGCAAAATTGAATTGTGTCTGGATGTGCAGTTTTGACCTTTTATTTTAATCTCATTTCTGTGTAGGACACGAAATCACTCTCATGTCTATTGTACCTTCATTATAGTTCACGATCAGAGCATAGCTCTTCAGCATATTCCATCTCGTTGGGGTTGAGGTAGGCAACTGTATGCAGTGAAAGATGTGGCAGTGGTGGGATACGGTCCTATTTTTACCATTTCCCATGAGGTGGTGTGTACCTGTGTACCCCTTGTGCTTGGGCAAAAAGTGGTCTCTTATGCCCTTTTTTGTAATGTCAAAATGTTCTGTGTCTGTAGGGCTTTTTTTTTTCTTTTTGTCTCTGGACTGACCTAGAAGTTTGTTATTGTGTTGCTCCTAACTTTACCTCACTTCCTCCATTTGTCGCCACCTTTTTTTTTCACACCTGCCAATAGCAGTCGTGTGGTTGTCACTAGCCTGATAAGACTTATTCTGACCAGGAAGCCATTATGATTATAATGACAGTTATTGTGGTTCAGTGTATAACCACCACCCAAAAAAAAAAAAAAAAAATCACTCTGAAAATGGTGTTTAACGGCTGTTGCTGGACTCATTATTGCAATCAAAAATACCCTATTATGTTTACTAAGGCAATCTGTAATGCTTTGTCTGTTATCCCCTTACAGACTATATTAGGTTTTTGGGAGTACAAATATGTAGTAATAGATTGGAAGAAAAAAAAGGAGGGGGTGAGGGGTTAAGGACGGTGTAGGAGCACAAGGCAAAAGCATATAATAGACAACAGGCAACGACTGTCATTGTGGTGCCAATGCTTTGCAAAAACGATGGGCATTGTTCATCTATTTTAAAGCCCACAGCTTTTTTTTTTTTTTTTCCGGGACTTTTCTATGATGTAGCCTCACAGTCAAGCAGCGGTTGAAAACTGCAGCTTATCATCTCTGTGGTCTCTGTTACATTTGAGGAAAGTATGGAGGTGTGGGTTTTGAGAAGACAGTCTTACAGGAACTCTACCACACACTAATTCAATTCAGCGCTGCCAACCTTGAGCATGTGTAGGCGCCGGCATGGCGAAAATGAACAGGAGCAACAAGAGCACATGGACAGAAAAAAAATCGATGAAGACTCTTTTTCATAAATGGAGTGGGTGTTAAATTAGCTGGATTGGCCCATGTAGCAGCATGCAGGATTGAGTGTTTGGTGTATTTGGGATGTGTCTATTGACTGAGAGACAACTTGGTGTACAGCAGTGAGAAGGCGCAGCGATGCTCAATCAATGTGACCAATCGGCGTCACAGGCATTTCATTCACTTTTACAGATATTTCTCAGAGGGTAGACTGTAAATTAGCGTTCAAAACGTGTGTCTCTGCAGTTTCAACACACAAATTATAGCCACTTTTTGTGATAGATTTTTTGTGGCATTTTCTGCCCTTTTACATGGTCACAAAAATGCTCAAACCACATTGCTATCAGGGTACGCATTATGGTTACCTTTGATAACCCCTATGAGCCAGTGTTTTCTATTAATGCTGCAGGAAGCAACTTCAAAAACCATTTATCATCTCAGTCTGTTTGTCCTTTTTCCACTTTTTAGCATGTGTTTCATAGGCTTTCAAGGCCCTGTGGTAAGATGGGATTTTGAGGGCATTTCAGCATAATCATCGCCAATCAGTGTAATCCTGCCCTGCAGTTGCTTGGTACTTTAGGAAAACCGGTTATGGCAGCTCCTGCCAAAAGTGTATAATCGGTTGGTCCTCTGAACAACATGAGATCAATTACAGTTCCTCTATATCCATAATACAACACACATGCAATCATGGAGAAATTAGCGTACACTCTGAGTGTGTGCACGCAACATAAAGGAAACACATATGTTCAGATGCACTTTTGAAACATTTTTGAACAGAATTGTACCCAAAGAAAAGGCTGAAGAAAAGGTCTATGAGGGAGGTAAACCCTTGTCTTCGGGTAATTGGAGTTGCTTTCCACATCCAACCTGTCCATTTGAAAAAAGGAAGGGCACACAGATGAAAGGAAACAGGGATCAATTGACCTAATAGCTTGCTCAATCAATCCTTATGTTTTTTTTTTCTGATAGCTTGATAGAGGGTGCAGACTGGCGTGGCAGATGAGCTCCTCTAATTGGCCCAACAAAAATGGACAGAGCAGGAGGCTGAGTGGTAATGGCAAGAGTAGTTGTCACTTCTCCTTACACCTGGTGCTCTCATTCTACCAGTGTCAATACTGACACCTTTGTCCTCATTACCTTCACCTTAGTGCCATGTGTAGGCTCTTCATCAACTGCTGCAGGATTTCAGAGTTTCTTTATTAGGCCTCAGTTTGCATAATGCACCGAGTTCTTCACTGTGGGTCTGACCTCTCAGACTCAATTATCCAATTACTCCTCATTGTCTGAACGAACACAGCATTTTGTGAGGCACTGGAATTAGGAGAGATGTCTATAAACAGCAATGTTGACCGGAGACTCACCTGAGCCATTCCACTGAGGATGGCTCCAGCGGGTTCATATTTGTGTCAGCAGCACTCCCCTCGGAGTATACGGTGTTGGACTGATGTGCACATGTTTGTGTTTGTGCATCGCGTGTTCCATGCTGTGAGCGGTGAGAAGAGGTGCAGGAGCAAAAGAAGCTGCTTGTTTTTCTTGTTTACCAAGACGGTAGTTAGGGGGAAGCTGGAGAAGAAAAGAGAGGAAAAAGTAGGGGAGGGGAGGTGTGAAAGAGAGATGAATATACTCATAAACAGGTAAAAAAAAAAAGTAAAAGATTTATATGTGGACAAAATAGATGCTAAAGTAGACACAGAGCGGGTGGGGTAGTATATGGAGAAAGTACAAAAACACCAAGAGCGAGGAACTTTGAGAGTTCGAAAGACAGAGCACATCCGGGGTGGATTAATTAAGGATTATAATTATGTTGGGACTTTTCATGTCTCACCTGAGACCAACCAGCACTGTGCCTCTCCAATTCTCCTGCCCTCTGCTCCTCTGAACATATGGACACAGGCTACAGGAAAATACTACTCACACTTTCTGTATCATAGATTCACCCCTCTGACACCGTGCACATATGAGAATGAGTGCAACAGTGTATTAACCTTTCTGCTGCTGTTATTTTAATCAGTCCACCACAACATGGGTCCCATAATGTTAGCCTTTGTACTCATGCAGCAAATGCATCAAATCAATCTTTGTTCTGCACACAGTACTCAGTACAATAAGCTCTGTCTTGAGGGAAAAGCAGATTAGGGAGCTGGCGATGATTCTTAATATTTGGTAGATGAAATCAAGTCAGTGTAGTGCAGATCTCGAGAGCTAGTGTTAAAGAGCAATTGAGCAATTTACCATTTACACCTTTGTTGGTGAATGTAAAACACGCTTCGAATAACGAGTAAGTAAGTAAAACAGTTATATAAAACTGTTTTAGTAAATAATTTTTTTTTTTTTGCTCAGGAACTCATATAGTGGTTTCATCAAAGTGCCTGCTGCTGTTATATACTGGGCTTTTGGGAATGATGAGAAAGAAAATAAAAATTTTAAGGCTGTGAGTTGGAAAAATGCAGGATGAGCCAGTTCTGGCGAGCTTTTGTAAATGTGTGAATTATTAGTCTTCATTCAATAGAAAGGTGGGGCTGCAAGCAGATAAAATGTTGTGTATTCAGTCAACAACTTACACCCAGAATTAATAATGTCTTTGTTGGGTAATATGCCACTAAAATGACAATGCATGCTCAGCGACACTGCAATGCAGCATTATTTAGCAAATGAGTGCTTTGCCTTTTAAAAGAAAAGTGGAACGTTTAACAAAAACATGTCTTGATGGGCACCGAGAAAGGCTAGATGATGGATGGTGAAGGTCTTTTTTTTCTAAATGAATCCAGCGGCATGTCTATCATAACAGGAACATGCTTATAATCTATTAATGATTACTGTCTCACCACTCGTGCTCCGGCAGCGTAATTAGTGTGCTATGCTGTTAAAGTATATACACCACGCGTTACAGAGCTATGTTACCACGAGATCTCATGTTAACCTCGAGTCACCTCAAAGGTCCAAGTAAATGTAGACGAAACTCGCAACATAACATAAACTGGCCACCCAAAGTACTCACAGACACATTTTCTGCTGCCACAGAGGCATTTAGGGAGCAGAATGGGAGAGGATTTAATTGAATCTTTGATCATTATAGAATTACCATGTGCCTTCTTGGCACCCCAGTTATTGTTTCATGGATTAATCATTTTCATTCAACAAATTGTGGAATCCACGCAGCAAATCAGCGCGCTGCCTGCTCGACTTAGATATGCAGTCGGAGCAAGGGAATTTCAATGTGTTCTTGCCCTCCGATGGGCTCCAGTCATTCATGCGACTTGATTTATTTGACAGATTGGTTTTATTGATTTAGTGAATTAATGTGGTGCCAGTTTAATCAGTGTGCTATGGAACTATGCGGAACTTGACATCTCTGTGAACTCAAATGAATTGAGTGTACAATATTGATCTGCTTATCTACAGTATTTATTCAGCTATTTGTCTAAGAGCTGATTAATTCAGTGTGTACTAGCAGCACAGGTATGTGTTTATGAAGCTATGCAGGTAGTTCTCTTTGTGTATCTATCTGTTCTGGTGTATTTACGTAACTGGTGCTGCATCTATTAACGTCTGAAGCTGTCCCACTGTTACTGGAATGGCTGTAATTAGAATTTATATGTCTCATCTTTTTCTGCACGTGCAAAAACATGCTGTTACTGTAGGTTATAAAATAACAGATCATATGCATGCTCAGCAGATATATGTTCAACATTACTGTGCTTGGGAACAGGTATGCACATGGAAATGTGCAAATGCACGCTGCAAGTGTAATATAAGTATCAGGACTGTGCTTGGGTTTCGGCTGTGTGAGTTGTGCTTTTTTTAATGGTGGCATGTGCTGTAATTGCAGGCAATATATTTTACAATTGAAACAGTGTTCAGACCTGGGTGAGGTGATTGAGCAATATCTGTCAAAATGGCACAGAAGAGAGAGAGAACCGCTCTCTAATTAGAGCTAACTCAGGATGAATATGGATGCTCTCTGACAGCTGTCTCATCTGATTCGGCTGCCTGTGGTAGAAGACCATTTGTTTGGAGTGGTTTGTTTAGGCTCATTACAGATAAAAGTAGAAGCTTCACACATCTCTTGCCTCCTGCTCCATATGTAGTGAACAGAATCTCAGCTGATTAATTGGATACCTGTGTATACAGAGCTGACTGTCTTCACAAGGTATCGGACAGTTTTAAAATTTGAGGTTGTTTGAGGTTTTTTTTTTTTTTAAAAAAAGGGATTTTACTATTAAAAGAAAATCAAAAGCACAAGACAATTGATGTGGTCCTTATATGTCTTGATAGCAGGGCTGGATTATATTAGGAAATTGCGATATGCGATATTGTTGAAATGGGATGTTACTGAAAATTGCAACGGTGACATGGCTTCTGATAAATGAACAAATATTTCAGTGTATACTGTGAAAATCCTTCTGCTTTGCTTTAGACATAGACCCCAAAAATTAAAAAGCAGTATTTAGACATTGAGGGAAAAAAAATGTATTATTTGTAGTACATCAACTTTTTTATTTTATTTTATTTTTTCTAAGAAAAGATAAAGAAATGACATTTGGACAGATCTGTAGCATTAGCAATAAACCACCTTAAATCTATTGAAATAAAGTATCTTGATCATTTAAGTGGAATATCTTCATGCACCCTTAAAAAACAGCTCCTAGTGATGGGTTAAAAGCAGGGGACAAGCTTTGGTGTGTTTTGTGAGATATATACTGATACATAAAGATAGTTATTAAAAAAAACATATTCAGCAGCACTGAATAATATTTAAAAAAAAAAAACTAAAAAGAAAGATAAGGCAAAGTTAGGGCCATGAGTGTTCATCTTATTGGTCTAATATGTTATTAACATTTAGAGAATGAATGCATGGCACCAAGAAATATAGGAGAGTACCATTTATTGGCTTTATTTAATTAATTAATTACCGTTTGTGATGTTGGTTATAGGCCTGTTGATGTTGCATGTTGATAAATTGTCTATGTGTTGCGCGGCCCCATTTAAAGGAACATTCTGAAATTAAAACAACCCAAAGTCTATTATTAGATAGTAAAGACCAAAGCAACATGTGTCACATGAGTTTTTAGTGAGAATGAAATATGTGCTTGCAGTAAAATGGCCATGTTAGTACTTAGTCCAATCAATCCATGTACATCACTATAAACTACTATTTTAAACCTTTGACAAACCTAAAACATTTTATTCCACTCAAGGGGAGATGAGGTTCCCTCGGACAAACTGAAATAATTTCATCTTTGTAAATGTACGAAAAGTTAATAAAAAAAAACCAAACAGCTGGGCTGACATTTCCTTTCAGCCCATTTGTTATAAATCTGTAGAAGTTGACTACAGTGTAACGCAAACTACTGACATCAGTTGTTTGATGATTTTATCCTAAAAGGGATTTTCCAAAAGGTCTGTTTTCATAATCCAAAACTGTGTTTTTATGAAAAATAAAAGGTCCAAATAAAAAAGGTGGTGAAGAGAATAATAATGATTCCGATATGTGAAGACAGGGTCCTATGATTGAAAAAGTAAATAATTATAGATAAATTTACAGTGGGACTGTAATTTTGCTTATGGTACATGTTATTATAAATGTTTGAAAGCGATTCTGCCACAGAAATATAGTGACGGCAGCAGAGTCTTATTAATGGCGAGTAAACTGAACCATGTAATGTTATGCATTACAGCAGAAATTAAAACTCTTACTGCATGTGTTTTTTTTAATCATGTGACATGAATTTCAGCTCAGGTCATAATTGTTGTACATGTTGAGACAAATGAAAAGGGCAGCATTCTTGCATTCCTGTGACATTTCTACAGAGCATTGTATTACATACCAAGATGGCTAAGTTTATATTGTGCAAATTATACATGGACTTAATTACAAACAGAATTTGATTGATTACTTTTTGTATTTTTGAATTTTTTATTTCATTATCTCTTGAACTGCATTTAAATACATATAAGAATCAGCCTTAACAGAAAATGTTCTTATTCACAAAACTACTTTACATCTACAGAGGTTACGTGAATGCCAGTAACATGGTTATTACCATGATCAAACGTGACAAAATACATCAGCAGACTTACCTCAGAATATTTATTTATTTTTCATCGTTTGTTCTATCGTATATCTTATTTTTTGATTTTTGCATGTGCAAAACAGAGGAGTGACTAGTGATGGAAAAACTAAGGAAAACACACGTGGGAATTGTGAATACCTCTGAACCGTCTTTGGTGTTTGGGTTTGATCTGACGGTGCCTGTGGTGTTGCTTGCACACATTCATCATGACAACAAGACAGACGTTTTCATTTGGTAGTAAAAAACATACTCTGTTCGGTTACTTTGCATTTTATAAATCAGCAAAACATTGCGTACCAAGCGAGTAAAGTTACTGCTAATTGTTTTTCTTTAAGTCACATTAAAAAGGTTATAGTGTTATTTAACACAGAGGTGCCTTTTATGTTTTCACTCTAGCTACAAGACTGCATTTTTAACTTCCTCTTTCCATAACCTTGAATGGTTTTTTTCTTTAGAATAAAAGGTAAACGCTTTTAAATTGAGCTCATTCTATTCTCTTTCTGTTGCACTTTTCTGCCCTCCGTTTTTATTTTTTGAACTTGTCTGATAGTACTCAGTCCACATGTTTATCTGTTTCCTCACCTCCCACCTTCTCTCAGGTTCTCCTAATGTGCGCCTGTTTTCGCCTCTTGTCCCTGCACGATTTACTTACATGCACCTGTGTGCTCTTCCCTTCCTCTGCAAGTGTACTTACATTTGCCCTACATGCACCTTCTTCCTGCTCATGTGCCCCCCCTTTTCATTCACCTTTAGATGCAAGCAGATATTGATGGAAATACAAATGACCCTTGATGAACCCAGATATTGAGCTGTTTTAAAGCCGCAGGCTTTAAACAATATCCCTTCTTTGCTCTCAACATGCTGGAGGAGGAGGCGTTAGGGTTTCTCATTATGTCAGGGTTTTATACGGGATTTATGACCCCCGTCCCTTGCAGCTACCTCTAACTTCTTTGCCATTTCTTCGACTTTATAGAATTAGCAATTGAGGAAAACAAGTAATTTACAAGGAAACAAATGCAACATCTAAATAAGCATGTAGCAACATGAAGAGAGGGTTTTCAGAAAGATGGAGGCTGTGTGAGGGAAAGGGAAGGTAGAGCAGGGTATAATCTTCACTTGCTCTCCCTTGTCTTGTGTTTTTGCTTCTCCCTCTAATTTTCTCCTGCCCTGCTGCCCCCTCCTCCCTCTGCGACTCGCTGGTGGGTCTCTCCGAGGAGATCATCTCAGAGCATGGGCAGTGTGAGACAGATGGGCGGATGATGGATCTGACATGATAGACAGCAGGGTGATGGATGGCTGGCTGGCTGATAGGGGATTAATGCAGTGCTGAGGCCGCTGCTGCACAGCGGATGGCTTAGTGATAGATAGATAAAACTGACGAGCAGATAAACAAGAGAGCACTAATCCACGCCCCCTTGATGGACAGAAAATCAAAGTGAGGGAAAAGAGCCACAGAGGGAGAGGTGGACCTTTTAAACTGTCATTGCAGGGTTTAGAAGGGGATGTAAGTGGCTGGAAGGTGAGATGAGATGGGGTACTAAAAGAGTTAAAGAGGCTACACCATGATGTAGTAGTGTAAATGATAACACATGTTTGTTGAGCCAGTTTTTGCACTAGATTTGCTTATTTTGATTATTTGCTTTCAACATAGCATGGGTTTTGATGACAGAACATGGAGTGAGACAGTTTGGGTTTAGGTGATGTGCTATGCGAATAGTTTTGCTCCTGATGAGAGATCCGGCATGGAGGCAAATTGGCCATAGTGGGATGCGATGGGATGATTGAACAGCAGAGAGTGTGCTGCTTGGGAATAGAAGATAAGAACGCTTACTGACTCCATCAGCACAGCAGTTTAACCTTCTCTGTAAAGTGTGGAAATAAAGGGGTGAGGTCTCTTTGTTTATGCAGTTCAGCTAACTGGTGAGTTGAAAAGGCCTGTCTTGATGGGAGGAAGGGGGGGAAAAAGTGAGGAAATGGAGTACAAACCAAGCGAGAGTGCTTCTCTCAAAATAGGGAGCAAGCTTTCTATCCTTGCTTTATTATCGAGCACTAAGCTTTGTCTCTGTTCACCGTTTCAACAGACCCCAGGGGTTCTGGCATCGATCTGGTGTGCTTAGAATGCACTCCAGTGTCACCTATTTAAACGCCATGAGCTGGTAGCCAACAGAAACAAGCCTTTATTTATCAAGCCTCTGATTTTGGCTGCACAGATGACAACCTAATTAACACTTTAAGGAGCTCTTAAATCTTATGTTGGAATGGAAGCAGTCTACACAGAGAAGAAGACAGCAGTCATGGCCAGGGAGAATTATAGAGGGTGAACAGAAGGGTGAGGGACTGTGTCATCCAGGGGGTGGTGCAGGCTGGATGAGAAGCGTGTGACGTGGACAAGCAAAAGAAAAAGAGACTGAGCGAGTAAGTGTGTGACGGGAAAAAGGGGCGAACAACAGATGAAGCGAGTGGTTGAGAGAGCATGCATGTAACTGAGGAGTGGAGGTAAAGATTGATGCACCAGATGAGAGCACAGGTGGCTGGGCCAGTGGAGAAAAAAAATCAAATAAATGGATAAAAATGTTGTTAACAAGAAAGAGTCTGAGCCAATGAACAAATGGGTAAGCAAACAAGTGGATGATGACAGTATAGTTATGTATATTGACACAGATTGTCCTGGCATGGCACGCATGTGCGTGTGGAGTCGAAGGACTAAGTGAAGCATGATGGAAGAGACTAAGTGAGTGAATAATTGGGGTTAGGGGCTGGGTTTGTTGACAGAAAGTGTCAGTTTTAACTACACTGACCTGTGAATACAGGCTGCATGCACAAGTGGCTGAATATGAGTGCCAGCTTGGATGTGAACTGACAGCAAAATTGAATGTGAATTTCAAGTCGAATGTGAAATGAATTTAAATAGGAAAAGTAGGTGGATGGTATTTGCACATTTATCTCCATGTGTCAGTCTGCTGTCGTTTCTGCATCATTTTAGATGAGTACACAGGATGAGCTTCTTTCCAGTCTCTTTGGCATATTAAGGCAGCTTCACCTCATTTTATCTACCGTGTAACATCAGCAAATGCGCTTGGATTGGGTTATTTTTCAGGACGAGTCCTCGTGCCCTCCCTCTTTTCATTGCTGTGTACCAAAATCAAGGTAAGCATTACGAGCTCAGATTGAACTCCTTTCAGTTAATTGATATTCCTCACTTTCTTGCTAAAAATATTTCAGTACATTTAGTGAACGATTCCAGCACTCATTTAGCAAGGCGTCGCTACTCTGCAGATACAAGATGATTTATTTTAACTTTTTCTCACTAGGGATGCCAATAGTCAATTTACTTTCAACACATGTATGTGTACTAGTCCAGACATGTTTTTGTTATATTTTAGTACTGGAGTGCACAGCTCACACTGCACACTCAAAGATTCCTCATTTCATACTCCTATTTCAATATGTGTGATCTTATGTGTGATCAGTATGTGTCTTGAATGACAGTTAAGTCTCTAACTGATTGGAAGGACCCTCTGTAGTAGTTTGTCCATGACTTGTCACCCGCCACCTTACAGCACCACTCGAGTTTATGAAATCCCTAATTTGTGCGCTTGTTTATGTGTATGTGTGTGACAGTAGTCGTGGGTTAATGTAGAGACATTTGTGATGAGGTTGTTTCCTGTCCTGTAACAGCCTGTACACTCATTGCCCACTTACTCACGGATCCCCACTCTGCCTGCCCTCAATGGTCGCTCCAAAACCACGCTGCCCATGAAATGTCAGGAGAATTTGCATGGCATAAATACACACACATTGTTCACCGTTGACCGTTCTCTAACAGGCAATTACTCCTTGCTGCTCGCTTGTCCGTCTCACCGTCTCGTTGCTCCGTCTCCTGTCCTCTTCACCGTCCCTGGCTGCGTCATTCATGTTTGACCGTGTTGTCGTCTCCTTCGGGGTCTTTCTCTTGGTGATCAAGCTCAATAATTTATGTTTCACCAATTCCCACAATAGAGCAGTTGAGACCAAAATTGTTGACTGCCACAACTGCAGTGAAACGCAGCAAAAGATGGAAATATACAGTTGTAATTGGCATTAAATGAAATGTAATTTTCCTTGTTGTTGTCTTGGCTTTTGTATTGCTTTTAACCATCGAGTCTTTCTGTGTGTCTTTACGAGAGAGGGAGATTACTTATGTGCCATTCAACAATGACTATAAAATTTATTATGTGACACGACAAACACCTTCTTTTAATTTCTGAACTGCTGTAATGGCAGCGTATTGCAGTTTATTACCTGTTTTATTTTTTTTAAAAGCCTTACATAGATAGCCTACAGTTACACTAAGACTGTAAGATGCCAATACTTTCGTCCAGTATCTATATTGCAGGTGAGCTTTTTTCCAGTCTCTTTGGAAATGCAGTATCTACAAAATATCAACACTAGAATACATTTTAGTGTCCAATGAGTGGAAAACAAATAAGAATGAAAAGCCTCTACACAAGTCGACCAATGACCGGACTTCTGCCACAGCTGGACTTCTTTGACATAAAATGTATAAGCGAATGAATGAGTAAACAGATAAATGAATAAGTGCTGTTGAAGTGTGAATCAATGCTTATGGATTGGCTTCCAGAGACCTGCTGTGCCGCAGACGAAATGAATGTAGTGATTGTGTGTGTGTGTTTGTGTCTGTGTTTTACTATATGTCTGTAAGTATCGCCGGGTTTGAGAGTTTTGGTGATGGAATTACTCCTGTGATGTATAGGTGTGTATGTTTTATTGGTTTGTCCTTGGGAATTGTGAAGTTTGTGGCAGTGTGCGGGTGTGTGTGTGTGTTGAGGAGAGGGGAGTGGGGGGCTGAAGGGTGAGTAGGATTTTTGCTTCCTGGGTGCCATTGAATATCTATTATTAGTTTTCTGGCTTTCTTCTTTTGGACTGCCCTGCCACCTCAGTGTCCACCCCCACACCCACCCCAGTTAACATGCATAATTGATACTATAATTACTGTGCAAGTAAAGATGCAAAACATGCCACATTGGCCTTGGAACTAGCCGTGACCGCACCCCAGCATGGTTCAACCCAGGTGGGTTGAGGAAAGGTGAGAGAGCAGAGATAAAGAGGCGGAGCTTGCAGAGGAAATTACTTTAGTGTTTGCACTCTCGGAGTAAACTAGAAAGCATTCAAATTTCAGGATATGTTTTTTTTATTTTGTTACCATTTTAAATTATTGGTCAAGAAGTAAAATATTTGTATCACTGATGATGCAAGGGATATTCAAGTGTTTGGGTGAATTTAGGTTAAAGTTTTAAATTCAGTGATTACAGGATGACTAGACAGGCCACAGGTGGGGGTGTCAGCTCAAAAAAGGGTGTGCATCGTTGTGTGAGCATCAGCATTTGTGTAAGTTGTGTATGCATTAGGGTGACAGAGTCGGAGGCTCAAGAGGCAAAACAGTGATTTGTGAGTATTGTATTCCTGTAATCTGCTCAGATCTGATCATCCAGAGCCAATAATGCAACACTGAGCCAAATACCACACTGCTCTTTCTTTATCTCTCACTTCTCTTTCTCTCTTCCCTTCTGTGCCCCTCATCCTGTCTCCTTTTTTTTCTACACTGCAGTGGGAGCCAGCTTTGCTGCAGAGGGAAAGATGGAGTACAGATGGAGAGAGAGACACAGAGTAGAAAGAGTCAGGAAGATTGATGGTGAGAAAAAGAGATAGGACTAAGAAAGCGACTGAGAGAACAGAGGAGGAAGGTGGTCGGGATTGAACAGTAAACGATTACTGCTCTGCTTGGGTGTGCTCCTGTTAGAGGCTGATACAGAATCTACACAGTGCCCCTTCTTTCTCTGCTGACACACATATATACACACACTGGCCACAAGCATTTGAGTTTGTTTTTGGCTGGTGCTGGGTGGTGCTTGGCAGAAGAAATTAAGCCTAACAACCATGGCATCTGTCTCAGCAGCAGGAGAGTCCCGCCTCCCCACCCACACATGACCTGCCCTGCTTTCATTCACTGAGCTGCCTGCTGGCAGCCTCAGGATCGGCTGCTGCCTCTGCCACTGTCCACCACCCCCTCCAATTCGGCCTCTCTGTACTGCCAACCACTCTATGCCCGCACCCATGTTTCCCCCTCAAGCAACAACCAGGAGCCTAGTGATATGGCTACTTCAAATATTCATAACTGCCACACTGCAACACAGAGCTCTCTGCTCCCTTCCATTTTGAGAGGCAATTCTGATGTTGTAGCTGCTCTTGGCCTCAGCACCGTATCTGTGCCCCGAGTCAACTGCTCTCTGCGTATTAACAGTATGTACTGTAAGTATTAAGCAGTGCTTTTGAATGCTCAGTGGCCTCCCAACTGATGTGTATAGAGCTAAATATAAACCCTCCTTTCTCTTTTCCTCCATCTCTCTACACGCGGCCAGCTCTCCTCTCCACGTAGAGCTGAGCAAACCCAACTAGGGGGCTTTGCTGCTTTCTACTGACACCAACCAAAGTCGAAGAAAAGCAGAACAGTTTGCATGTAAAGACACAACAGTGCTACACTTAGTTACAGGCTCATCAGTGGGCTGTAATGCATGCAAGGACTATTATGATCATAAATAGTCTGGGCTTATCTGAACTCTCAAAGATCCAAGCCCATCAGATGAGTTGAGAATCAACTTCCTGTGAGACAAGTTTTTCCTAATGTCTCTCCCAGGAAGTTGCAGTCTGGATAAACATGCATGTGGAGCAGCAGCTGGTGCCCCTGTGTTCCTCTAATTCCTGCTCATTCCTTCACCTCCACTTTCATCCCCTTTCATCCTGCTAACTACTTATTCCTCTCTCTTGCTCACTCTTTCTTCCTCCTTTAATGAATGGCACCCCTACATTGTCACTGAGGCATATCCATGTCCTTTCCTGTCTATCCTTGGGGTGTTTCAGATTCTCATTTTCTCCCCATCTCTGTCCCTTTTTGAAGTTCCTCTACTCATGCAGCTGTCCTGGTCGCCCAGGAACCTGCTGAATGCTCCCTGTATTCCTTCGTTCTTTCTCCAGATTATTTCCCTGGGCGGCATCCTGTGCGTGCTGTCCACCATACTGTTCTATCTAGCTCATGAAGTGGTTTGGAGTAGATCATGATGGGTGAGGGTTATGGCCTGATAATGTGACTTGTGACAAACAAGTGGCCCACAGGGACAAGAACTAGCAGTAAGTGCAAAAGCATAGTAAGAAAGTGGTGTTTCTGTGGCAGTGTGATCTGAATTGGGGTGGACTCTAAACAACAAGCCATTATCTGTTAAGGCTTGCCATCAATATAATGTAGTTGTGTAGCTTTGCGGTGGTAACAACAACATTCAGCAAACTACAAGATGAATGGGATGGCTGCTGGAACTAATGTGGCAGCTGAATCTCACAGCAGGAGCTTGAATAACATCTGGTTTTGCAGTTTAGTTTTTGAGATTGCTTTTATGTGATTATTTAAACTGCATTGGCACTCCTGCAAATTGCCATTGATCATTGCTGGTCAGCTTGCTTTAATAACTGGGCCGCTGTTTAATTCTCCTGTCAAGGAAAGGTTATCATGTGTCCTGTTTCTCCTGTCTGCTGTCCGCAAAACTGCTAAATGGCAAGCCATCTTCCTAAAAGAGAAGGCAAGAGAGCATGGAAAAGAGAGCAGTGCGGCACAGAGCCCTTATTAAAGCTGTCCTCCAAGGGTGCCCTCTGACTGGCTCTCCTGTAAATCTCCCCTTTAATTGGAGGGGGCACAAGGAGAAAGGTGCTGTCTCAATCACAAATTTATTCTGTTTCTCGAAGATTTGATGGGTGAGAGAGAGAGAGAATAAAAGACTGTGGCTGACGACCACGCAAAAATCAGATATAAACACAATGAGTGTTGGAGAGGTAAGATGACATATTTACATTCGCATGAGAAGTGGAAGGCGGGAGGTGAGAAGATGAAAAGGCAGCATAGTAATGGAGAGAGACGGGCAGAGAGGTACGCCAAGGGGGATGCAAGGAGAAGTGGAGAAGGACAATGGGTGAGGAAGAGAGAGAGAGAGAGAGAGAGAGTAATGGTGGGAGACAAATAGAAATGGCTGGCAGTGTAAGAAAAGGAAGGTGTGTGTACATGTGTGAAAGGACAAGCCAGAGAAGAGAGAGAGGTAAAACAGAGACAGGCTGATTTCACCAGAGTTGTTGCCTGACTGTCCTCCCTTAATGGGGTTTCCATGACAACAGTGTATAAGAGAGCGCGGCTCCAGCAGAGTGTGTGGCATGTGAATGTGTGTGAATGTGCTCTGATTCTCAGGTAATTGATGGTCTGTGAGACAGTACAATACTATAACACATGCGCACCTTGGGCAGTTTTTGTTAAAGCGTGGGTGGGGGTCTGGGGATTGGGTGGGGGGAACTTTATTCCCTTTTACTGTTTTATTTTTGGCTCTGTGTCCTTGTTTGGGTGATGAACTAAGTGAGGGAGAAGAAAAGGAACCAGCTTCTGTCTGTGTCATTGCCCTTCCTGGCACAGCCAAGTGTACAATAGCTGTTATGTAGTAGCCGTGTCCCCTGCACTGCTGGCAGCCATATTGAGTGGGGTTAGGTGAAGTCACGCTTGTCAGGTGATGTTGTTTGGAGAGCACAGCTGTCACAGAGCAGAGGCAGTCCCACCGGAGGACCAATCTATCATCATTATATTAATGACACGCGTAACACAGCAATGCCATCTCTCGTGTGTGCCAAAGCTAATGAGCAGCGCCTTAATTGTAAAATTAATTGAAAAACATTTTGATTAAAGACCACTTTCCCCACCCAGGCCTTTCTCCATCTTCATCAGCTCCACTTTCATACTTTACTTTCCATTGCAGTTTTTCATCTCGCATCTTCCATTTATTCACTTTTAAAAAAAATTTTCATCAAACCTGTAAGGTATCCCTTCCATATTAATGTTTTTTTCCAGTGCATCACCATGCTCCCTAGCCCATCGCTTCCTCCTCTCCCTCAACATACTCATTTTTTACTATCTGTCACTCTTCTTTCGTTAGGCAAATTATAACACTTTTATGCACTCACTCTGTGTCCTCACCGCTCCTTCCCCTTCTTCTTCTTTGTCTTTTCCCATCAGGCTCTGTGTTGTTGCCTCTCCTGTCTTTTATCCTCATGTCTTCATTAATGCCTGCTTTACATCTTCAGTATGTCCTTTTCTGCGCTGTTGTGGAGTTACAGGGATATGAAAGGAAAGTTGGCGTTGTTGTTGCATGTGCCCAACTTCGCTCTCACGTCCCCTCACCCCTCTGTAGTCTCAGAGATTGGCCAGACTCTCATCTCTGACTCTCATTCACTTCCACTTTTTCCCTCCTTTCTTTCTTGCAAAGCCCCAGAGCCCGAGGGAAGAAAGAAGAGAGTGATGTGGCTAGTGTATATTTTCTAACCTCCCCTCTCATCTTGCCTCTCCATCTGCTGCTTTCCATTTCTCCCCGTGTGGACTGAGATCAAGTTTATCCTTCCTTCGCGAACTCCCCATCAAAATCACCACCATTTGTTATCATGCGTGTGGATATGCACACATTATTTCTTTTTCCTTTTGCAAATGTCACAGTCTTACTAAGTAAATAAAGCATTAGGTCTGGTAACTTTTCTAAGCCAGTGTAAGTTCAATATTTAAAGGCGTGAAGGAGTACAAATATGATGGTGAAAACAGCAGGACTCATTAATGCTACTTGTTGCAGTAATGACGCAGACAAGACAGAGACGTTGATCATCAGCAAGCAATCAATAATATGTCGCATTAATCAAAACAACCGCCTCTCAACATGCACCTGTAGGATACTGGGCTCCGAGGGGAGGATGATACTATCTCGCAACAGGCCCTTTTATTTATTTATTCAAGAGGAAGCATGAGCACAAGCAAATGTTGAGTGTCTGTTTTGTGCATAATGAGGTAAAGGCAGCTCTTAGTCATAGGAGAATGGATTAATGTATTACATCTTTCTTTTTAGAATAAATCTGCTTTTAAAATCAATATTGAAGAGCACACAATCGTCATCAAAGTCTCAACAAAGCTAAGGAGATAATGAGATTAAATTATAAACTTCTGATAGGTGTCTCAGTGGGTGAGTTGAGCTGTCCCACCTTTATCTGGCTTGATTCCCCTTTTACCGGGAACTAAACTGTTAGGTAGAACAGGCACTGGAATAAAAGACTGGAGAATGAGTGTAACCCCGGGTGGAGTGTTGCTATGGAAACCCAGCGTCACAGTTCCTAAGCAGATAACACATTCAGCGCGATTCCCTTCATCGTGACTCCCATAGCCAAGGATGAAGCAGGAACAGGTATGATTAACAGCATACTTAAATATGTGATCGGGGGGTGGAGGGGAGTGTTCAGCCCCAGGAGTGGAAATGTCTCCAAATTTTGAAGCTTGTTATATTGTAATGACAACATTGGAAAAAGTGTGTCATGCGAGGCTAAAGCCTCGGCAACAACCACAGAAATGTATAATCACATCTTAGTTGAGGTTCTGCTAATTACCTTTTATTCTATTATACAAGTATTTCAAGTCAAATACCTGATTAAACAGTCTCCCCAGATGTATACCCTTCATTTTAACCTTTCTTGGGGTTTGGAGAAAAGGTGGAGAGCAGATACTCAATGTGCTCCTCATCATGGTTGTGTCCTTTGTGGAACTAGCTCCAAGGCAGCATATAGCTTTCTGTTAGTGTCACTGAAAAGACATTAGGTCCAGACAACCTGAACTGCTATGGCTTAGAGGGTGGAGAGTGGTGTCCAGGTCCTCTTCTCTAATCCTCGGTCTATCCTTTCACCCTCTCTCATTGTCCCTGGGGCAGCAAGACGCTACCTCAGGGACAACAACATACTGATCTGCCTGAACAGGCACAGGTTCAGCGGGGAATCTTTCCAACTGCCAAATGCTGTGCTACTGTTTCCATGGGCTTACAGGACGGCTGTACTTCTCTCTCCCTCACTGCTGGGGGGATTGAAAAAGCTGCATATGCAAGTGTTTGATCACTCTGCCAATACAACAGAGAAGTGCATAAATAAAGCAGAATGGACTGAAACTAGAACGGAAACTCTGATGAAGATTTTGCAGGGCTGGACTATGTGTCACTGTTAAGAAAGTGTCGCACAGCTGTGTGACACACAAAAAGTGGAATGGAGGTCTTGTTGTATGTTTGGACACTACAAGAAGCCCGCAGCTGTCCTCGGGGAACTGTGTTTGGCGTGTATGTGTGTGCCAGGGGTATCTTTAAAGGAGCACACTGCAGGCATCCCTTTGGGAATACAGGAAGGGAGGGAATAGAAGAGAGCTCTGGTTTCATGTCTCAATCAGAGAGGCTTCAGGATTGCCTCTCAAGGTTCAAGTAGAAGCTAATGTGCATTTGTACAGTATTTAAAAGAGAATACCTGCACTTAAGGGTTGTTGATTGCTTCACATAGCTGAACAAAGACAATGAGTGAAAGCAGATACATTCATAAAAGCCCTGATACACTTAGAGATGGACACATGGCATGCAACGGGTTCCCCCCCACCCCACCCCTCTCTCTCTCTCTCTCTCTCTCTCTCTGAATGCCCTTGCCTTCTCACATACTTTATGTCTCCCAGGACAGTGCTCAGAAATCTTGAAATGGGGCCTAACCCACGAAGCAAAGAGAGAGAGTCATTTAAGATAAGTTAAACAAGGGCACTTAGATTTTAAAGAGCCATAATCTTCAAAAAGAGGTGCTTTAAAATCAATTGACAAGACATATAAAAGGTAAAGACGGATTGAGATGAGGAAGGTGTATTTATTGGTTAAGTGACTAATCTTTATGGACATGTTTAATTGAATGTTATTGAAACCTGTTCTATAAGTCCATTTTGCTTACAACTGTAAGTCTAAGTCTGAGTGTTTGTTGCGCGTTGCAGGTGGGCTGGATCACTATCCAGAGTAGCACTGAGCCAGTGATTCACTCTGCACACTTTGGGCCAGAATCCAATCAGGGCAGCCATCTGGTGACCAATCAGGGCCCTGACTGTGATGTCATTACAAAAGAGATCTGGTTCCATGGGAGCTGGGAGGAGTAAATGCCATGAATCACACTGCACCTCTGTGCTGGTGAAGCTGCCTCAGAGCAGGCTACACAGCCGTGGCTATGTAAGCGTTAGCAAACCGCGATGTGGGAGGTTTTTGAACTATGCTTGAGACTAGAAGGCTGAACAACTGAAACTAGGTTGTTGTGATTTGTATGCCTGCACATGTGGGGAGTGTTGTACAACCCCCAAATCAGAAGAAATTGGGGAAATATTAAAAAAATACAATTCTGAAGATGAGGAACTTCCGGACATCCTCGTCTGGTCATCAGCGTCAACGACCTGCCACCCTGCGTTGGTTCTGTTTACATTAGCTCTGACCCGTGATTAAGTGTACCATCAGAAGCGAGCTCTTCACCACCTTGACACACCACCATGCGCGTGTATAAAGGACAGTTGACAAGCTGGATCCACGTGTTAAATGCGGGGTATTTGCCAGTGTAAAAGGGGCTAGTTTTTTTTTGGATCTACTTTGACGTTTATTTATTTGCTGACAGAATGAACCCAAGACATTTCATCAATAGAATCCATGTTTTCTTTTTTGGCATCATTCATTTGATCTCTTAATATTCTCTACATTCATTTTTACATTGCTGGCCTGCAACCCGTTTCAGAAAAACATTGGTAAAAGTGAATTTAGTGCTAGAGAAAGAAAAATAATGATGAAATAGTGATGTTATCCTTGACTGATGACAACAGTTGATTGTAATGATTTGGTGCAAAAGTAATATTGACAAAAAAAGCTGTCTTTATCTAACAAGAGAAGAAAAGCATCTCCCGTTTGTCAACAAATGTGTAAGAAAAATAATTTTACTGTTAAAAAGCAATGTTCCTTGAGGAAAGATGGTGCATAAATATTATTCACAAGGAATCTGAATGAATTTCAGCACATAAATCGCAAAGACCTGTGATCTTTAATCCCTTCGATGTCACTGTGTCAAAAAAAAAAAAAAAAAAAACGGTATTCATTAAAACCTGGTATAACCACATGGGCAAATTATTACTTTGAGCACAATGATATGCAGCTAAATTTTTAAAAGCCATTTAAAACTTTACTTAGCAGAAAAGAAGCCTTATGTTAACTTCGTTTAGAGGGGGAACCAATGTCCCTGGGCTCATGGGCTTCCTGGATCAACCGTCACACAGAAGATATATATATATATATATATATATACCTCTTTTTTGACATATATATATATGTATATATATATATATATATATATATATATATATATATATATATATATATATATATA
>JAOWBL010000023.1:6743026-6763665 GCA_028564865.1 Zenarchopterus dispar
ATATTTGCAACAACAATGCAAGAAAAATGCAACAATGCAAGAAAAATGCAACAACAATGACTCCATACTGTTGCAGACCTTTCTGCATGTGTTTATGGGATGAAGGAGGGCAAAATAACAACCGAAGTCTGTCATTGCTTGGTATGATTGATGTCAGAACACCTTTTAAGTACCGTGCGAAGGAATGGAAACATTACAAAGAAGTTTACATTTAAAATATCTTGAAGACCTAAAATGCTAAAATGGATATGTTAATAAAAGATACAACCAAAATCTGCAAAGACATCAAAGTAAATTAAATAATCATTGCTATTTTTGTGAATTTTCCATATCAGACCAACTTTTGGGATATATTATGCCTCTTTTTTGACAAACAAGCTTGGTTGGCTTGTATATAATCATTTTTCTTACTTGTGGTTTAAAAGCATAGTGCACAGTCTTTGCTTTCAACGTCCTATTGTAAATATGTCATAGAGAAATGTGACATTTATGTCTTTACTTCACTTTACACATGACAGCAGTGACACTGAAGCACACTGAGTTGGGGCACAAGGACAATGTACTGTTGCTGGGTTGATTGACAGCTTTGTTAATTCTAGCTTGATTAATATTTCAAGACTCTTCTCCGTCTGAATGCCTTTATAATGTTAAACAGTCTCCAAGAGCACAAGCCAGGTCTCTGGCACCCAGTGAGTCACCCTGACCCAGACCCACAGTGGAAGTGTTCCCAGCTTTCACACCACTTGCGGTTTGCAGGCCAGAGCAGTGGCACAAATCTGGGTGACAGAAAAAAAGAGAAGTCACAGGAGAATAGCAGAGGATGGATCTCACTACCAAAAAGGCAGGGAGGCAGAGGGGAAACAGGACAGTCTTGCAAGAAGAGGTCTCAGTGGAAGTGATTTCAAAAAGCTTCCCAGCACCAGATACGTCTCTTAAACCGGGGGATATTCCATCATGCTGTAAAGAAAAACAGCGCAATAGTACGATGTCAAACGTTATGTCTAAAGTTATAAAGGAAGAAGTCTTAACTAGCTTATATTGTAGTTTCAATGCAAATCCCTCAGTTGGGATATACGGTGCAGCAAAAATAAGAGGAGGGATGTCCTGTTGTTATTTCTAAAACCGGTTAAATCCACCATCCTTCCCTCTGGTACTTATCTGATCAGTCGAATAACCAGCCAGCCCCACAGGATGGGCTTTATTATCAAACGCAGGCCATAATCCATGTCCTGTAAGAACGACAAGGATAAAAATCAGTGGGAACATTCAATATACTGCTGGCTTCCCCTGGAAAAAAAAAAAGTGTAAGTAGAGGCAGCATTGAAACAACACGAAAAAGTGAGGGAAACTTCAAGAAACAGTGTGAAAAGAGGAGTGTGAGGTAGAAACAATCATGCGGAGAAGGACAGATCTGAGGGGCTTGCGTGGAGGCGGGATGTGTACGAGTGTGGGATTCTTTGTGTACAAGCAAATTGCATATTCTGCAGATGTGTATACACTCTGTCACCCTGGTGACTTCTGGTGTTATCTTCTTAGCCTCAAGACATGACAGTGAGATAATTAGAAATGTTAACACCCACTGGGGATTGTATTTCTATGAATTCTCTGTTTCTTTCTCTCTCTCTTTCTTTCATCTTGTCTTTGATTCATAAACACAGAGTCGATCCTGAAGTCTGTCGTTTCCCTTAACTCCTGTTATGAATGACACTATCAGTGTATAATGACTAAGCCCGTGGTTCAAAGTTGACAGAAACACTATTTGTTTTTGTTTTTTTCCTGTGTGTCTATTTGTTAAAAATTCAAATATTCATTAAAACTGTTTGACTCTGGAATACTAATTCCCCAATCAGTGATGGAAAACCTCAAAATTAAATCATAATGTGACATTAACTGCATTCCCAGTTGGACTCCTGAGACTTTAGAATAATAAGTATACCAGCTGAATTACCTTACCTTGATTAGGTATAGACGATAAATGCTTTTTTTCTGTCTTACTTTTTTCGTGTGGTAGCCCGCAAGTGAAGCTTGGTTTACTGAAGCAGGAGGACACAGTTGAAATTCTGACAAATGTCTTGACTCAAGGAAAGGGAGAGAAATACAGAGGAAGACATGCTCACTGGAGTGTTTCACATGGAAAAATGTGAAGTGACAGAAAGTTGACGGGGAGATGACAACCTTGTTTGTCCTTTGCTGGATGATCAACATGTGTTACGTGGATATGGGTCCCCAAGGTGGATATGGGCCGGCTGATACGGCGGAGCGTTCCACGCTCCGCTGGAATTCCCCTGCTTTTAAATTAGCATCTTAACTCTGCTTACTCAGCTAGCACAAGCTGTGGAGCAGTGTCTGAACAGCCAGTGATAATGAAACCGCACACCTTTGACATCATTAAAGATAATCTTGGCTCATTTTGTGTTGGAACACAATCTAGGAAGGTGCCGTGAACAACAGGAAGGGCTAATTTTGCACGAGCGCGGCAAATAAATACTTTGCACCTGCCATCTCACTGGCTCCCACCAATCTTGAGACTTCTAAAGTTTTGTTGTTGGGTTGAAGTGTTATACGTTGGTTTGCGGGATACAGATCCCAGGTCAAAAGAAAGACTCATCTGGCGGCATCTCCAGCGTGTGTCTAATTGAGCGCTGTGTAGTTAATTGTTTGTATGTGGGAGGGGAGAAATCAATCTGTTTTCTCACTGCCGTGACTTCTAGGCCTTGGGGTGAGAGACTGAAACTGGCAGACATACACGTACACATACATACACATGCATCAACAGTTCTGCCAGCAAAAAAGAGAAAAAAACAGAATCATGCCTTTCAAACCCAAACCTGCGCATGCAGAGCCATAGCCTTCTCCTTCTGAGACACGCTCAAACACACACGCACACGCACTCCTTAGAGGAAAAGGATGTGCATGAAAGGTTATTGAGTCGGGGTAAAGTCAGAGGCATCTATCGATCGCCTGCTTGCTGAGAGAAGAGTCAGGAACGTGAGACCTGAACAGGTCAGAGGGCCAAAAGACAATAGGGATGTGAGACAGCAAAAGAGAGAAAGTGAGAGAGGGAACCCTGCAGAGCTTACAGCCACCAGCACTCCCTCCACACCCACCCACTTTTAAAGCAGAGCAAATGTTCGCTTTTGACGTAAATATTCTGAGAAGCTTCTTTCAGTGTCTGACAAGGATTGAAATCTTTTTGGTAATTTGTAACTTGGGTCAGTGGTATATGTCAGATCGGAGAGACAAAGAGTCTTTTAAAGGCACCCGTTAGTTATCTTTCACTTTTTTATCTGCATCATTATGGTAGATTATTCTATACTAAATTTATAATATATATAATATTAATTTGCAGTGAACCACTGTGTCAGTTGACATAAAAATGCCTGCTACAAATAATGAATTGATTTGCATACATAGCTAATCAGCTCATTTGCATGTGTTTAGTTATCTTTAAGGATGTTTCACTTTATGACTGAATGCTGCTGTCAGCGAATCCCTATTTGCAATTTAAATCTTTCTGTGCGGATAGAAAAAAAATGTTTTCATCAATGCCATTGTGTCAAAAACAGGAGCTTGTTTTGGGGGGGATTATGATGTTTTTTTTTTTTTAAATTTATTTTTTAACATCACCCAAATAATTTACTTGAAAAGCCCAAGCTCACTTCTCTTTTAATTTCAGGCACCAAAGCTTCTTTTCCATTGGTGAAAGCAGTTGGCAAAATGCCTTAAAGTCCCACTTTGATTGGCTGAGCGCTATTTATTTTCACAGTCAAAAATAAATAAATGAATAAATAAAACTCTTCAATTATTGATGGGAATGAAGCAAACTGGGATCCCATGATGAGGTGTGAAAATAAGATGAGAACTGCAGAGAGATGAAGGGAGCGTGTGAGTGCACATCAGAGGTAATGCGTGGGGAAGAGGTAGGGGGTGTGGCGGGGCAGGCACGTGAGACTGAAGACAGATATGTTGAGGGGGAGGGGTGATAAGGTGGATGAGTACAAACAGTACCATCCTTCACTTGGATAGCAGCAGCAGGCGCCATGAGATGTCTGTTGATTCATCTCCCTTTATGTGCTTCGTTCTCTTTCTTCGCCAAATCTTTTTACCAGAACAAAAGCAGGCGCAGGGAGTGATTCAGACTGACCAGACGCTTAAGACTCCCAGAGTGAAGAGGGAGAAAGGTCACATGAAATAGGAGGCTCCATAGAGACTGCCGACCAGTAAGAAATGTGACGGTAAACTGATGTACCAAGGCCTCCAGGGAGGGGTGGAGATGAAAGGGAAAATAAGTATTCAAAGAAACAGAATGTGGAGAAAAGCAAACTTGTGCATATTTGAAGTTGTGTGTGTGTGTGTGGATGTACATCTCTCAAGGGGTCATCGTTACATCAGTATGCATACCAGCTCAAAAACGGAGAGTGTGCATAGTTTAAGGGTGTGTGTGTTTTCACATGTATGCATACTTTATGTTCAATCCTCCTCTGCATATCTTCACTGTGCTATAATGCTTTAAGACAACCTCTTCATCTCTCCTGCACTGCTTGCTCTTATTCATTTACACTAAACCGAACAGGGACAGTCCAATGGCGCCTCACTGTATGCTTTTTAAAAACATGCTTGTGTTGCGGATGATTCAGCTTTGTGTCGGGCTCAGCTGTGCGACTCCAATGTTCCAGCATCCTGCCACCAAACTTCCACACGAAACGCTGGAATGGAACATTGTGCTGCCTTGAACAAGCTCCAAAATGGAGACCCTCTGGGTCCTCCTCATGCTCTGATGGGTGTTCACCTGGTGTGAATCCCGGCAAAACGTTTTCCGCACTACATAGTTGGTAATTAACAGAAGCAGACAGTGGAAAGCAGCACCTGTTATGACCTAACAGACTGAAGCTTTGGGCTGTTTTCTCCCACAGATCTACACTCCCTCTCCCACTAATCCCTCTCCCACAACCTCACAGCATACTCTGCAGTATTTAATTCAAATGTCCATGGCAGTGTTTTACCAATTAGTTTTCTTACATAGCAGAGGAACAGAGAAGCATGGAGGCTGACATCTGTGACATTTGACATTTCACATTATGTATCAGTTGTCTGCTTTTTCTACTTGTACTCTGTCCTTCGATATTTCTTTTCCCGTCACTAATTCAGAGCTGTCGAAACGTAGAAATAAATGAATAGATTTTGAGCTTGAGATCATGGTCCAAGATTCTATGGACGGTATGTGGAGTATATGTGACTTGTTTGTGTGTGTAAGAGAGAGAGAGAGAGAGAGCATAGCAGAAAAAAATGGGAGAAGAATGAAGTGACTGACATCTATGTTTCAGAAATGGGGCATGTCACCCCCGCTGCTGTGTCAAAAAGTCCTATTGGCCACACTGCACATCCTAAAGCTGCATAACCTTGGCAGGCAGATTGGGGCCACTCTTTTCAAATCAAATACACGTCTTACACACAGACACCCTTCACATCCCCACCCAACCCACACTCACACACACACTGGTCAACACAAATCACACATATTTACTTAGAAATACTTGTTTGCATCAACAAAACACACATCCACTCACTGCGCTTTTGCAATGATCAATAGGTGAAATTAGAGGGTCAGAAAAACGTTTCTTTTTTTTTTTGTTTCAATTTGGCTGAGCTGCCTAAGGAAGAATGAAAAAATGAAGATAAAGGCAATAGTAGAAGCTTAATGATGCACTAAGAATATAATTGTTCCTCGCCTTTATATAAAACAGTTATGCAAAAAAGGTTCCCAAGTCAGTTTATTTGCAAGTTCAAGTAAAGTCTCAGATTTGGTCACAAATCCAAGTCAAGTCTCCTAATGTCACAATGAGTGTTGTAGAATCTCCTGCATGTCATCCAAACATCTTGCTGCTATATCTCAGGAATTCAAAGCTTGTACACTTTTATCATTACTTGTGACATCTTATATCTAATAAATATCCCTGTTGTAACCTAATGACTCCATAACACCACATGGTCAGCAATAAATCAGTAACCTGTCTGTGGCTGACGTTAATAATATCTGGTGCTTCTCCCAGTTCATGTCAGCAGGCAGCAGATGGTTGCAGCAGAACAGGGATGATTAAGTTACCCAACTGTTTCCATTGTCACCGTAAAGACAGCGCTCTAGCTGAGTTGTGAACAAGCATGTAAGGCTATTAATCATTTGAAATAATGTTTTTAACATTTGAAAAGATTCCTAGGCTAACCAAATTAAAATTCCTTTGCTGGAAAGATAGATTTGATTTTTAAGTTAGAAAATAGCCAGTTTTTCTAAGTAACCTTTTTAAACGTGTCTGGTTGGATAAAACTAGATGTGGTCAGTCCAGGACCTTTGATTCTTCAGCTGCAGCTGGATATAGTAGTTGTTATTCGCCTCATACATTGATATATTAAAGCTTTACCATAAAAGACATGGCAGCGCCTGGGGAGTAGCCATTCTTGCATCTTGTTATATCCAAACAGACAGAGGTTCTAATAAACAGGAGATAAAAGAAAAAAAGAAAAGAAAAGATTGTTCACTTGTTTCAATTTGAGAGTCTGAGTCAAATCTCAAGTCATTTGAGGATGAATATAGGTCAAGTAGGGCTGCAATGAATAATCAATGTAGTCAACAAAAATCAATGACAAAATTAGTTGCCAATGACTTTAATAAGTCATTATTAGTTGGTTACATCATCAGACGTCTGTTTCACGCTGTGGGCTGGAACTTCTTAAAGGAATAATGGCGTCCATGTTACTTATAATTACATCTGTCAATACAACAGCTTAAGAAAAGCTTTGAATAATGTAGGTATTTTTTGTTTGTTTCAGGTGGTTGACGCCACATATTTTCAGGCGTGCTGTCTGTCCGCTGCTGGGACTGTGCTCACTTGTGTATGCGCACGGATGTCTTTGTGAGCACTTCGGGGCAGAACTACACCATGAGCGATACAGAGAGCAGAGAAAATTATAAACACGTGACCAAAAAAATGTACGAGCAGTGTATTTTCTGAGACTAAAGCTCACTTATTTCAGAAACTGCTCTCCAAAACACGTCAAAATTCTCTACAATGCCCATTGTCGGTGTCCTCTTCAAAGCTGCTAAAAGCCACTCAACATACATTTATCATAAAATCTAGTGTATCATAAAAGCTCTTGTTTTCTACTTTCAGCAATCATTTAAAATTTTGATTTGCACCAACCAGTTAATGGTGAGAAGCTAAGAATAGAAATTATTGTGCAATTTATAGTCTGATTAGTCGATTCATTTGCTTCAATAATCCATAGATTAGTCGACTATAAAATAGTCATTAGTCGCAGCCCTAAAGTCAAGTCTTAAGTCACTGGTGCATGTGATTTAAGTGCAGCTTGAGTCCATGTTGACGTCTCAAATCGTCTCTGTATTTATATGCTAGTCTGAAACACTGATGTTAGGATTACTAATAAACAGGACCCTTGAGGCATTGCTTTAGAAACCCAAACCCTGCAAATCAAAAATACTGAATATGCCTAAAACCACTACTTTCCCAAAGGTTGTCAGAAATTTGGTGGCCTCTATCAGCAGAAATCCTGGTAACATTTGGAACCCCAATATCTCCACGACTGATAAATTCAACAATGAAAGGCAAAGCTGGAGTCCTTTTATTAACTCACTAATTCAACATCACTTGAACTAACCACGTGGCATTTTAAAGGGTGTGGATCTCTAAAGTAGCATGTTGAAGATCTTATGGAATAATTATTTGACAGTGCCTCTGACATCAAAAATTGATACCTCTATTGTACTGTATGAGATGAAAAGAATGTCAACCTATTTTTAAATGTCACTGTCTCTTTTTGTTCTGAATCCCTGCTCTACTTTGTGCCACAGATCTAAACTGGGTCAACATCACATGCGGTGCCCCGATGGGGTCTTCGGTATGTGTACGTGTGTGGGAGTTTGCATGCAAGCGAGCGTGTTTGTGAATGCTGAAGGCCTTGACCATATGCAGCTTCACACACACCATCACTAGGGAGGTGGTGTCAATTTGCCTCAAGTAAAAACATTTAGTGAATTTTTCTTCCAGCATGCAGGAATTGTGTTTTGCATCCAATTAGGAGTCAAAAAGCAAGTCTGTTGCTGTACTCATTGTTAGAGAAAGATGGATCTGGATAGGCATGAGTGTATATGCTGTAGTGTTATTGTGTATTGTGTGTGTTCTGGTGCAATAGTGAGACGGGGGTTGCCCTGTTGGAGCTTTCAGATTAATAGACACTGATAATAACATACACAACTCACAGTGCGTCTGTCCTTAATGAAGATGGATCTAGCTGGGTCTGGCGGTGCAGAGGCTCATGGGGTGGCAGCCTGCCAGTCACAGCCAAGTGACAACTGGGAGCAGCTTAGTGCAAAGGGTGGGAGGGAACTTCGCTGGAGAGCACGGCTTCATAACATTATCATGTTATATCATAATCCATTGTTGGTGGTTCAAAAGATTAATGTCAGAGCACGCCGTTATCACTCTTGTTGTTTAGACCTAATGTTCATGGTGAATCTTTCATTTCATTTCCATTGATTTGTGATGCACCTCACGCTGACAAGGTTGACAGTGCAGGTTGACTGATACGGAGTGCATCTCATCTGACTAAACTTGAGGAGTTAAGGGAAGAGATGAAATGCAAAGCAAATAAAATAAGAAACTACATAGAAAAAAAGAGGCCATGTCACCTATCGGAACACAAATGAATGTGTTTAAGGTACGATTTTCCCATTGGCTAGTAATTGGTTAAAAGATGATTGCAGATCGGGTCAGAGGTTTCATCCCTGTAAGGCATTAGAGCTCATTAGACTTTTGTTGCTGCAGTATTTGTGTGAGAAGACAGGTGGGTGCTAAGGTCACTTCCTCTGGCAGCTGTGGCAGGCATCACAGGGCAAGCATTGATGGGTGGTGGCATTGCCTCCTGTTGCATCAGTAATAATGAACAGTGACAAGCTCTCTGCAGCCACAGTAATTCCTAGGTCACGATGGAGAACCTGAAGACTAGGCCAGGTATCATCCAATCCCTGCTGCACGGAAGCAGTCCTAAGAAACACTTGCTGCTTTGTGAGCTGTGGGCATCTTTATCATCTAGTCATTGTTATCCTACTCTATGCAGAGAACCACCCTCAGATACTCATGCTCTCTGATTATCATGTGTAGCTGCTACCAAGGATTTAGGGCTCTTCACTGCCTGGTTTATAACCACTGTGAATTTTTTTCTTTTTTTTTTTAAGAACTACTATTGTTTCAGATATTATAACAATAGTCAAAGTGTAGACTCCAGAGATGAGAAGGTGTGTGGGTTGGGGTTTGTGGAGGGCTGTATCTAAGGACAAATACTGAAGCCGGAAGAATGTACAAGAGTGTATATTGAATAAAGTGAGAGCGTCTCTCTCTCTCTCTCTCTCTCTTTCTCTCTCTCTATCTATCTCTGCCCCTTTTCCTTTGCTTTTACCTCCTCGGCAGCTACACTACCACTGTTTGATATCCTTCCACTGTGTTCTGCTGCTCTGCAGATTCCCTCATCTCATTTGCATTCCCTTAAAGCACACTTCCATTAAAGTCTCCCTTTTTTGTCTCTTCCCTCTTTCCTTCTGTTTCTTCAGGTCTTTTTTTTTCCCCGCGGTTTGCTTTTTTAGAGGGAGCCTTATTCCCTATTGACTACACAGCCTATCCCTGCTCTCCCTGAGTCAGTAATCAAACACATTGGCTCTAATACACAGGCCATTACAAGAGCTCTGATGTTCCATCTGCACAGAGACAGCACAATGGTGTCATTATATAAACAGCCTTGCTGCTGTAGCCAGTGAGATACTACCACACCAGAGCTCCGGCCTGGACTGACCTGCCCGAGTAAATGGAGATATGCTGGGTTGATCTGACCTTAATGTTATTTTGTAGTTGCTGTAGGATTAACAATTTTATCCATCTTGAGTGACTGCTTCAGTGTCAACATTACACAAAGGCTATCAGTTCTTGCTATGGGTGGAACCATGGGGGCTGTTAAGCATCAATGCAAATGTAATAGAATCGGGTTGTTTAAAGGAATAATATCTAATGCTATTATGTTATCCTTGCCAGCAATATCTGCACAAAAAAGGATTAAGGAGATTAGCGATCGGTCTAACTGGAGTATGACAATGAAGCAGCAGGAAGATCAGCAGTTTACCCAAGGTTAGTGTCATGTATTTTCGTGCAAGGACAATTATTTAGGCTATTTTTTTCTTTTTTGGCCAAATTTTAACTTTGTGTGTTCCTAGTGTTTTATGACAATACAAATTAAAATAGAGTGGTTTCATGTTGTTTGTAATTTCATATATTCCCCTGATTCCACTGAAAGCGAACTCTTTTTCACAACGTTAT
Source organism: Zenarchopterus dispar (assembly GCA_028564865.1). Taxonomy (NCBI): domain Eukaryota; kingdom Metazoa; phylum Chordata; class Actinopteri; order Beloniformes; family Zenarchopteridae; genus Zenarchopterus; species Zenarchopterus dispar. Next base: position 6,753,403 of record JAOWBL010000023.1, read on the forward strand.
TGTTGTCTTGATCTGCTTCATGTACTCCAATAATAGGGATTTTTTTTTTTTTAAACACAGCACATTGTAGGTGGAGATTTCAAATATACACTTGTATTAATATGAATAATCATGAAATCATTAAAAAGCTCAACATTCGAGAAGGCCTGTCAGTAAAAACACAGGCTCCCACTCAGCAAATCTTGATTGCAAATGGTGATGGTAATGATATTTCAAAAGGAAAAGTATGATAATTATATTCACTTTTGCAAGTCATTGCTTTTATGGAGGCAAAGAAGTAATTAATGTATTCGATTTCATTCTCATTTAATCTTACACTCCCTTGCATTATTCCATCCTGCCTGACTCAGGAGAGTACAAAAAGAGTATCAGGTATGACAAAGCTTCAGTCCCTGTGAGTCAGAGGGAGAATTACCAAGAAGCCCCCAGGCAAAGCATAGGCTTCTGTCATTCATGTTTCATGTCAATTGATACTTTCCTCCAAAATAAAATTCCTGCCTCAGACATTTCTGAAACTGAATGTGAACCGTTATGACTTTAAAGAATGTATTTGTTTTTAGTTTACTCCAATTTAAGTGCAGGTCTGTTTAAACTGATTTTTTTTTTTTTTTGATTGCAAATTTTTAATGCGGCAGTTTGCATAGCTTTCTGATTTGTAAGTGAATGATTGCCATTCAGTCTTGCACGCTTGACTGTGGCGGTTGCTAGGAGGCAATCATTTCCTTCATAGCGGGAGCTTTGCTACCGAACCAACTATTTGGAGCGAAACATCTGAGGCATAAACATCAATCCTAATAGCACGGGGAATGCTGGTACTTCATCATCAGATGCAAACACTTCATTTTGCATGAAGAAACTGACCGTCATAATTTATTACTGTCAAATCTTTAAATCAATTACGAGTGTTTTCCCAACTGAATAAATTTGTGTTTGTGTTTTCCTGATCCCCGCGTTTCCCCTCATTGCCCTGCATGATTTTAACTTAGCCTTACAGATTACCATTTTTTTCCCAAAAGTTCTGAAATGCTAATGTGGTTGTTAGTAGAACAGTTCATCGATAGAAAATATTTTTGAGACGTTCTTTGTGGGATTATTTTTCAGCAGCACACATACTGGGTGGACTTACACGTATCATTCCTCCCAATTTAATGTCAGCTTCCCGTGGTGGGAAAGAAAAAAAAAAAGAACAGGAGCAAGAAAGCCTGGAGCTGTAGCAGCTATGAGATTTGCACCAGCTTTTCTAATTATACAGCAAAAAACTGTCTATGTAAACTCTTTGTTCTCCAGCCTTTGATTTTGTTGGGGTATGTGCCTAAATGCCTCTTTCTGCTGCACAGGAAGGATTTGAGTGATGAGTTTAATGCGAATGGTTCTTGTGACACATGCGCGTCGCCTTTAACGGTGCCCCTCGCCCTGCATGAAAGGGACTCGTGACAACCTATTATTGATGACCCTATTTGTTAAAGCAAACAAATTCTAATGGTCATGGTGATTATTGTAATGATGGAATAGAAAAGCATAATGAAATGACTTGCTTTGTATCAAGACAGCCTGTAAACTGATAGCTAAATAAACAAAGTTAAACATTTGAAACGCGGCAGCGCTGCATACCGAGGTCTAACTCTGCTTCCATTTTATTTAGATGACCACATGTTTGTCTTTGTTTTCACACACCTGACTGACATTGGCCTTTCCCCCACCTCCACTCCTGCTCTCCCGTCTCACCTTTCCACCGCTGCTGTGAAATTACTCTTCCATTCTCCCGTTTTGCGGGCCGTGGTCTCAGAGGGATATGACGTTCTGCTCTATTAGAAGAGAAACAGTGATAATAATAATAGTGGATGTGATCAGTGAAAAAGGTCAGCCTCTGGCCTCGGGCATCTAACATCCTCCAGTAGGAGAGCATGCAGGGCAAAGCCACCCATCTCACACCCCCTGAAGACTCCTAACCTTTCTCCACCCAGAGGCAGACTGACTCATAGATCCAAGCAGAAGAAATACTTTTTCTTTTGATTCCCCGTCCTGTTTTTTTTCTCCGTTCCTTTGCTTTTCTCACTTGGTTATTTTTGGTAGTTTGCTCTCCTGTTCTCTCTTTTTACACAGAATCATCCTCACCATGCTTTGTTCTTACTGCCCATCCTCCTTATTCATGCTAGCTACTTGGGCTTTGCTGTCTTTCGTTTTTTTTAATTTATTTTCTCCACTGATTCCGTTGTGTTGTTATTTCGGTATCTACATTTCTTTACCACGGCCTTCCAGTCATCTCCTCTTCTTCCTTTCCTTCCATTTGCAAAGACAAAAGAAGTAAAACGAAATGAGACTGGAGGACTTTCTTTTTTTTAATTAATATTATTGCAAGCACAAAAATGGTAGAGAAAAATGCATCTATATAATCGGATTTTGACATTTATAAAAAAAGCAAGATCACGTGGAAAGGACAGATAACGGGATAGACCGTGACAAAAAAACAAAACAAAAAACTAAAGCCTGTTTACTTATCACTTTCCAACTTTTCTTTGTCACTCTTGTTTGTCTTTAAGCTTCTGGTCATAGGCAGCACTTTGAAATAAACACAAAATTAAGGGACATGGTGTTGTAGAGTAGAGGTTTATGTGTGTGTGTGAGGTGAGCATGTAATAGAAATTGATGCTGCAGCGTGCTCTGTTGTGCTTTCATTCTGCATCCTTCTTTGCTATTTGCTGTCTGCATGTCTCTTTTTTTCTGTTGCTTGTACTCCATGACATACAACATACAAATCCAGGCGCTGACACCCAGACGGGTCGGTAACTGTGGACTGGCATTGCCGATGGGGAGGAGGTTAAATATCAGAAAAGGTCATGGAAAGGAGGGGCTGCTTAGGTTGAGAAAAAGGAAAGTCAGGGATGATGAGGAAAAGAAGAATATTTGCTAACTGGAATATAAAACTCGGAGATGAATTAGAAGAACAAGGTTATATAAATGAAAAATGCAAGAACCTTCAAAAGCTCCAAGTAACTGTGTTTTGATGTTTCAATGTTTGAGTCATCCAGGCTGTTTACGAAAAATCCCACACATGTCAACATTAGATTAGTCCAGCATCTTTAACTCATTAATGCCCAGATTAAACAGCTCAGTAAGATTGTCTTTCAAGACTCCCCGTGAAGACTTAAATCTGTTATTGTTGTGTCCTCTGCAGTGGACATTGTGCATGAAAGGTTCAAAATGTAATTTAAGTCAGGAAAATAGTTGAAATAGTTGAAATTGTAATTCAACCTTCACCTGGAAAAATATCCGGTTGATTTTTCTTTTTTTATTTCAATATTAGGATTTGTTTTATATTTTCCAAAACATTTAAATATTTCAATATGCAAATTGTGCATTATCTAGCTGAATTCTAATTTGCAGGTATTTCTATATCATTTAATGAAGCTAGACAATTTCTTTCTCTTCATTTATTTATTTTTTGATTAACGTAATGAGTCATAGATTATCACAGAGAGGATTTAGGATATTGCCTTTTGTTACCCTGTTAATCAAAAACTACAGTCAACTCGACTGTCATTAACCTTTCCAGTTAATGACTCTTAATAATTTCAATTGTGCTAGGATTTTAGGAATTAAATAAACTTAATGGGATAGAAGTAAAACCATCATGAAAAAAAAATCTAAAAATACATCTTTCAGGAACTAAAATTTAATAAAATTGCTTTGAGAAAATTCTATGAGAGGCTTAGATTATAAAATGCCAACAGCTGTACTTAGAGCCACTATGAACAAGTTAAAACAATAACCAGCTGTATCAATATGAAACCTTTGCATTTAATGACTTACACACAGATGTGTGCTTGGATGAGGACTCAGCAGTCTGTACAGCAATAACACATCCAAACTTACCTTCATCTGTATAAACAAGCTCTGCAGCAGTTTCTGAATAGATTCTCTTATTAATTCATGTAAGCTCAAATGATGCTCACTTAGGTTAGCTCAAACTGTTTTATTTCATGCATAAGAAAGAATGAATCATTGAAAGACAGCAAACTCTTGCATTCAGTAATATCACAATGTGTGTGTGTATGACAGAGAGAGAGTGCATGCACATACTTCAGTTACCTTCCTGCTGTATAATTAAATAAAGAGACATTTGAGCCCTACATTCACACACAACTTCACCTGCCCACACACACAGATGCAGACCAATTTGCCTGCTTCATCAGGATTATTAGTTAAGACAATACAGTCTCTACTGTTTTCCATCTTTCAGCCCTCGCAGGCTCCACTGTCACAGAATGAGAGCTCAAGTTTTGGAATGAGATAAGAAGCGAGCCCTACAGCACTGCTTGCTGAGTTTTTGTTTTTCCACTGTCTTGATTTGTAAACATTCTTGTGCCCATGCACTCGCTCAAGCATGCACAGAATACATGTATTTTTCACATTAATGAAGCTCTATTAACAGCCCCCAAACACATGTAGCATGTCTGATTCAATCAAGCGTCCAAACACTTCAGAGTGACGAGCTGCAAGCGTCAACAGCTGTTTCCATGCCGTCCTTCACAAAATGGCCTCAGATCTCTGCTGTCTGATCATTTCACCCGACCACCACAGGGGGAGCTCCTCTCCTCTCCTCTCCTCTCCTCTCCTCTCCTCTCCTCTCCTCTCCTCTCCCTGACATAACGTTCACTATGTCATGCCAGTTGTGAGTTTTGTATTAGCAGATATTGCTGTAATAAATGCAGAATAATTTAGCTCACACTTAGAAAGGAAGAATAACAAGTCCAATAGAGGAATAACTCATTTTTTAAAATTTAGTTAGCCACATTCTAGTTTTTATGATTCACTTATCCATATTTCTAACCTCTTTGCCTGCAGGATCACCCTCGGGGAGGGTGTAAGCTGTGGAAAGTGCCACTCCACCCACCTGTGCCTGCTGACCACCTCTAAGCTTTAGCATCCCCTCCTCAGCCCCCTTTTCAGCCTCAAATATGGCTCTGTTGGTCTGGATCATCTTTACCTGTGCTGTGGCTTTTAGCAGCATTGCTCCATCCTTCCAGGGTAAGTTACATCTCTTAATTCTGTGTGAATTTTTTTTAAGTATTCACAGTCAATACTGTGTATACACAGTATACAGTATATTTATTGTTTATGTATATAGTTATATACTCTTATATTGATTCTCTGAGGTAGATTATGATGTTGCACATAGGCTCCTGATGATTTCACTGGTCCCGGTAGCTTGCCTGACCGGGGTATTGCAAATGAGGATGTAATATTTATATGTTAGCTACTGTATTTGATGAAGGTTGTTAAGTATATTGACTTGCTGACCAGGCAAGAAATGCAGCACTTGATTAACCAAACAGTCTCTTATTGGAGACAGAGAGAGCGAGAGAGTGCGAGTGAGGTGGAAAGTGCATGTGAGAATGTCAATAAAATTTCGAGTCATCTCGATGTTAGTTGGAGCGTGGCAAGAGAATAAGGGAGAATCCGTGCATGTAATGGTGCCATATGTATGACCTCCTTGAATGTGCCATGTACCATAAGATATGACATTTTGTGCTTGTGTGTGTGTGTTGGCTGTTGTAAGCTTGGCAGCAGGTGACCTGGTTGAGCTGAAGTGATGCTGGAGGGTGTGTGTGTGTGTGTTTGTGTTGGAGGATGTGTACGGGGGGGGGCAAGAGATTGCAGGGAGGGGGGAAACGGGGGAGCTGTTGGTTGTCCTGCTAGTGGCCTGCCGCACAGATAGCAGTATACCATCTGCTGTAAGCTCAGTCAGCTCTGTGCCAACAGGCTGCTGGGTGATGGACAGTTAGGATGGGAGGGGAGGAGCTTCACTGAGACATGGACACCACAGGGCGTGGCGAGGGATGTCGAAGGAGGAGTTGAAGAACATGCACGGGAGGGTAACGTTCAAATGTGTTGTGCAAAAAGTATTGGATGTAGCATTCCCTCACTTACACCTCGGATTTGTTGTAATTTAAGTGTTTTCTTTTTCATCTTGATTTAGCCTCTTTTGTAGCATTGGACTTGCATATATTCTGCTCCACTCATTTGGCCTCTGGCTTTATGTTGGTTTGTGTTTGTACGTGTGTGGGTGTGATTATTTCTATGAAAATAAGCCTTCAAAATATCTGTGTGGCCTGGGACTTTGGGCCTAATATTATCGCATTAATAATCAATTGATCGTTATCTGTGCCCATCCCCAAAGCACAGGCAGAGCATTTTGGCTTGATCATGCTTCGAAAAATCTTTTCCCTTTCTTTCCTTCCAAATGCTCGTTGACACATGCCCATGGACACCCACACAGTTTAGGTACTCAGAATTTTGGCAGTCGTAGTTTGGCAAAAATTCATTGTCTATTTTGTAATCTGACCAAAGAAGGAGGAAGGAAAGAGAAAAGAAAACAAGGGAAGTACGTCCTGAAGGAAAGAAGTCAGGTTATAATGTGGTAAAAGCTGTGAAAATCAGTCTCAGACTAATCACTTGAAAACCTACATCAGCTGCACTCATGGCTTCAGTGCCTCATGTGTGCTCCTGCTCACCCTCGGAGTGCTGACTAATCTGCCACGCTTTAACCTCGCGCTGCTCCTGGCTGCACATTCTAATATTTACTTGTAGCTCTCAAACATTTATTCTCCTCTTGAAAGAGCTCTTTAGTGCAAATGTTCCTAACCAGCGTGAGCTTAGCACACATACTTTTTGCCTGCACTTTCTCACAAACCTCATCTCGCATGGTGAATATTTATGCTGCTGTTTCAATGTGTAATAATTATTTTTCTTGGAAATGTAAGATCTATTTAAAATAAAAACAGCATTTTTAGCTATGAATACAAACCTATATTAAATTGAAGAGTAATAATCATACTATTTTACAGTATAGACCATAATAAACCCTCCACTCCCCGTGAGTAACTAGCAGACTAATATGCATACTTTGACCAACCAAATGTCCCACTGATTCCACAGAAAGCTCGAGAACTTCCCACCCTTCACCCATGGTACCGCTGATCTGAAAGGCCATTAGGCTTGCTTAATGTGCCAGGCACTGCAGACAGCTGTGCAGTACGTGATGAAGCCCTGACACAGAAATTTCATTTAGCAAAACAGAAGCATCTGTGTGTGCATGCATGTTTTCATTTATGTGTGCTGGTGGTGGCAGCAAGGTCATTAAAATGCTATTTGTAGGTTGTTTCTTTCAGTCTGCAATTTCAGACTTTACAAATATTCAGTATACAGCACATGCTCATGTACAGGATATGCATACTGTAAATGTAAAGTGGTGTCCACATGCAGTAGTGTAGGTGTATGGGCCCCGGTGTTTATGTGAGTGTGCTGACATGTTGGGATGGGTGTAGGTGTGTGTGTGCTCATACGTGGACACCATTACCAGCTGACAGGTTGAATCTGTTCTCATCTCCCCTGTATTTAAGCCTTTGCTCTCAGATCAGTCATGTGGAAAAGGCCCCTGGCCCTTAAGTGCACAGGCAGACATTTTTATCTGTCTGCCCCTCCACTTCAGCTTTTTCTCCTGGGCCTTTTCCCTTGAACTGTGGCTATTATTTTAGGAAGAGGACTAGTTTTTTTTTTTTTTTACACTGCTTCTGAACAATTGTCTTGTCTCTTGACCGCTCTTGATTGGTGACAAAATGTCTGAACACAACTTACCTTGACATAATTTTTTGTTCTCTGTAACGCAGGGACGGGCAGCTTTTTTTTTTTTTTTTTTAAACTCAGAGGGTCTTTTTAAACATGTTCAGGCTGAAATTTGAAATTGAGAAAGAATATGAAAAAATGTTGATATTGGATTTTTTGCACAAGAATCTCAGTCTTGTCATATTATAATATTAAAGTTATTATTTCACAACTCCAGCCTGCTCATAAATTCATAAGAATTGATTTTCCAACGAGCTTGTAGCAAATATATTTTGTGAAGCAGCAATATAGTATTAGTGCCGCTTACTTTGCTACATGTACTTTGATTCTAGTTGCATAATTTGATGTAGAGTATATTGAATACTCAGTAAATGTTTTGTAAACGCGTAGCTCTACACCCTTTTTTTGCTTCAGCCAGCTCTGAATAACTGAATACACGGCAGTGAAAGCACTGACGCTGTAGATGGTATTAGTCAAATTAGGTGATAGAAGAATGATCACTTATTTAGAAAGATGTACCTTGAAAATATACAAATCCTGTTTTCTACAAAAATATTTATATTCAACTAAAAAGCATGAGCTTATTCTGAATCAAATAAAACAACTATTTATGTAGTTTGTATGAGTGAAATGTTCACTGACAATACATTTGAGAAAAGGTACACTTTTCTAACATCAAAGTGTTTTTCAAAGTGTTTAAACTCAGCCACGGATGGGAGCCTTTCTATTTAATTGAGGTCAGTGGGTTGAGCGTGATATTAAAAAAGTGGCTACTCTTGATGTTGTGGCATTTATCGACTTTAGAGTGATCAGCAGTGCCACTTGATTGATATGCCCACTCATATTTTCCTGACATCTACCACTCTGTGGGCCGTTTGGATGGTCCAACTATCACACTGTCACACGAGACTTGCCCTCAAATATAAATGTTAATTTTGACAACCAAAAATTATGACAGGCTCTGCCACAAATTTTGTCATCTAAACCTTCACTTTGATGACCATGCATCTGAACTATGAACACATCGATCAAACACTAGATCTTAGCAGATTTGTTATTATAGAAGAAAATGGTTATATGATTCTGCTGTGACTTTTATGGCCAGAGGTAGAACGGCTCTATTTTTTTTTGGCTACAGGATCTAATCTCAGCTTTTTTGCAGATGATGTGGTTCTGTTTGTGGTGCTGAGCTACAATCTCTAAGTTTTAGTGGAAAAGTTTGCAGCCAAGTGTGAAGCGGTAGAGTTGACAATCAGCACCACCAAATATGTGTCAATGATATGCAGTTGGAAAAGAGTGAAATACCCTCTCCACATCAGTCGTGAAGTGATGCCTCAAGTGAAGGAGTTTAAGTATTAAAGGGATTTGTTCTCAAATAGGCGAAGAGTGAAATATTGCAACCTTTGTTCTGTTCTTGTGAAGTGAGGGCTGGGCCATAAAAATAAAATAAAAAGAAAAATGTAAGGCTCTCTGTTTACCGATCAATATATATGTTCCTACCTTGACCTATGGTCACAGACTGTGGGTAGTGACCGAAAGAACAAGATTACAGCTACAAACTGCTGAAATGATCTTCCTCCACAGGGTTGGAATTCAGTCATCCGAGACGGACTCAGAGTAGGGTTGCTGCTCCTCTGCATTAAGAGGAGCCAGCTGAGGTGGTTTGGACATCTGGTTAGAATGCCTTTGCTTACCTCCCTGGGGAGGTGTTTCACGCATGTTCGACCAGGGTGAGGCCCTGGGCCAGGCCCAGGACATACTGTAGAGATTACATCTCTCAGCTGACCTGGGAACACATCTTAAAACAGCTGGACGAGATGACCAGAAAGAAGGAGTTCTGAGGATCTCAGAAGACACCAAAGACATATAACTGTCATTCTGGCAAGCTGGCCAAATGAACAAGATATGAGGACCTGCTTCATCAACGAGGAATGTGAAGTTGCTTTATAATCTGACATTTCAAAATCATAAAACTAATGAAGATAAATGAGCTGAACATCTGCATGTTCACAATTTTTAAACACAGTCTTGCTTCTAGGTATTAACAAGGCTGTACAAGATTAAAAAAAAAACTCCTTTATGACAGTATCTGCCATATTTTCAGATTCTTATATTTACATATGTGTTAGAGGTGGGTTTCATGTGATAGTATGACAGAAATGACCAAAAATCAAGAGGATTTGTTCATAAATGGGGCTCATGCGGAGAGAGTTTCTGTGTTCAAGTTCCTGGGCATCAAGCTGGAGGATGACCTGACTTGGAATGCCAACTCCCAGGAGGTGGTGAAGAAGGCGCAGCGGAGATTATTCTTTCTGCGGATCCTCAGCGAGAACCAGCTACACCCAAATCTGCTTCTCGCCTTCTACCACTGTGCCATCAAGAGTGTGCTGTCATGCGCACTGTGGGTGTGGCACGGTAGCTGGTCATTCTCAGAGAGGAAGGAGATCCACGGGGTCATCAGGGCAGTGGAGATGATTGTTGGATGCTCCCTTCAGAGACTGGATCAGATTTACACCTCCCCATGCCGCAAAAAGGCCATGAACATTTGTCAGGATTCATCACATCCTGGTCATTACCTGTGTTAGCTGGTGAACATCAGGCAAACATGGCCCTCAACTTCTTATATAAACATATATA